>JAUMHN010000016.1:1877780-1890959 GCA_032360265.1 Heliamphora ciliata | reverse complement strand
AGTTGATTAGTGTTTATTTGTGAATGTATGATGATTAGAACGCATGCCATTGTTAGTTGTGTTTCAGAATATAAGTTTTTATACCATGAGCATTGTGATTGTGGCACTGGATACATCTTGTGGGTTACCCCTTGTATGTTTTTAAGTTGTATCTTGATACGGTTGATGTGGGGGAAGGCAAACCTTTATATCTTGGTAAGTGAATCCTAGTTGATGGGGGTGTTGACAATGGGCCATATAAGTCCCGTGCCGTGTTATGTCCTGAGATGTATCATGTCTTGAACTGAACTGCCGCTATACGCCGCAGTTATTGGGAACGTTGATGTCCGGGAACCTAACGTACGGGAACATAATGGTACCATTCAGATTGTTTTGTCGAGTATGAATAACCTTGGGCTATGTATGTCCTAAGTCGTGTTACGTCCTGAGTTGTATCACGTCTTGAGCCGAACTACTGCTAAACGCCGTAGTGATCGGGACCGCTGATGTACGGCAACCTAATGTATGGGAACATAATGATGCCATTCGGATTATTGTATTGGATATGTTAACTTTAGGCCGTGTACGTCCTGAGGCGTGTTACGTCTTGAGCTGTATCACGTTTTGAGCTGAACTGCCACTATAAGCCGCAGTGATCAAGAACGCTGATGTATGGGAACCTAACATACGGGAACGCAACAGTGCCACATGGGTTATTGTGTTGGGTATGAATGGCTTTGGGACATGTACGTCCTGAGCCGTACCACGTCTTGAGCTAAACGCCCGCTATATGCCGCCGTGATCTGGAACATTGGTGTATGGGAGCCGAATGTAAGGGAACGTAATGGTACAACTCGAAATTCGATCGGTTGATTTATAATTAGGTTGGGTAAATAAACTTGCATCACATCTATTGCATCACATACCTGTATAATTGTTCTTATATATGCTTGCCATGCCGTAACTGTCAAACTTGTCTGTCTTCTTGACTTTAAATTTGTATTGGGTGTTTTATGATGTGCTGTAGAATATTTTGTTGTGAGTTTGGTTAGAAGATTTAAGGAGTTTTCTTTTAGATTTTGGCTCATGGCATTCGTGCCACAGGTGAGGAGTACTTGGAGGAAGTCATCCTAGAGGGAGAAGAAGAATTTGAAGGACAGGATGAGTTCTAAGAGCAGGAGAATCCCGACGACACTTGCTGAAGATTCTAGTCGTCTCCTTTTGTTATTTTTGTTCAGTTTTCCCGTGCTTATTGTAATTTTTGAAATTCCTTGGTGAAACTGTAATCGTTATATACTTTTGAATAGTTCAAAACTCTTAATGATGTAATATTTATGATATGTAAATATGAATGAATAGTTAGAACATTTCCTTATCTATACTTATGTATGTCCCGACGTGCCCGGAAGACGGGGCGTCAAACTATCAATACGCCAAAAATCGAGCCCGAACCAAGCTAAAATCTAGAGAGAAGGTAGAGGTTATGGTTTGGGTTCTCAAGATAGAGAGAAAGAAGCTTGTAGGAGAAGCTTTGGTTCAAAAACTAAGGTGATGAGCTGTCTTATACACAGCCTCCACAGACTGACCGCTCAAACAGTTCTGCCCAAAAAAAACACAACTTTTACTGCAACGCCCGACAGGAATGAGATTAAACCCACATGCATAACTAAGCCAACATATGCATAAAACATATAAAAATGTGCTTCTTTATAACAATTAAAATGATAACCAACACCTTACATATATGAGATATAAACACAAAAGGAATCAGATCTCACAACTCTTCCCCCTTAAGGAATTTCACACTCGAAATTCGCTACATGGTCAAGAGAAAAACAACTCCGGGTACCTAACACGGACTTCAGACTCAAGCTCCCACGTAGCTTCCTCAACTCCGTGATAAAATCACAGAACCTTAACATAAGTAATGGTCCTCCCTCTCAACACTTATTCCTTCATATCCAAAATTCCCATAGGTCGTTCGTCAAAAGATACATCCTCATCCACTCGCAACTCAGCCCAATCCAAGATATGGGATGGGTCAAGCTCGTACTTCTGAAGCATGGAAAAATAAAACACGTTGTTCACATAACAACTGAGGAGGCAAAGCCAGACGGTATACACCTCCCCAATCCTCTCTAGGATTTCAAACGGTCCAATTAAACGCAGCGCCAACTTCCCATTACGGCCAAATCTCATCAAACCTCAACGTGGCGAGACCTTCAAAAACACGTGGTCCCCCACCCCAAACTCTAAAGGCCTCATCCTCTGATCGGTGTAATTCTTCTGAGACTCTGGGCCGTCATCAACCATTGGTGGATCATAATAATCTTTTCGTTGTCTCCCACACTAAGTCGGGTCCCAACACTACTGCCTCTCCCACATCTGTCTAACACACCGACAACCTCCACGGCCTGCCATACAAAGCCTCAAAAGGCTCATCCCAATGCTAGACTGATAGCTATTGTTATACGTAAACTCTGCCAATTGTAGATGATCCTCCCAAGAACCTCAAAAATCAAGCACACAAGCTCTCAATATGTCCTCCAAAATCTATATAGTATGCTCAGACTGACCGTTCGTCTGAGGATGAAAGGAAGTGCTAAAAAGCAAATTCGTCCCCAAAGCTACCTGAGGACTCCGCCAAAAGCGCAATGTAAAGTGCGGGACTCGATCGGAAACAATAGACACAGGTACTCCGTACAACCGAACATCTCACTGACATACAGCCTGCTCAACTTGCCCATAGAATCCCTCACACGAATGGGAAGAAAATGAGCCGACTTCGTGAGTCTGCCAACCACAACCTAAATAGCATCATGCCCCTTAGGCGATCTAAGAAGTCCATATACGAAATCCATCGTGATATTCTCCTACTTCCACTCTAACACTGACAACGGCTGTAGCAATCCTGTTGGCCTCTCGTGCTCTTCCTTCACTTGCTGACAAGTTCGGCATTGAGAAACGAACTGAACTATATCCCTTTTTATTTCCTTCCACCAAAACTATCGGTGCAAATCATGGTACATCTTGGTGCCTCCTAGGTGCATTGTAAGACGAGAATGGTGGAAGTCCAATAACACATCATCGGGACATGATTCTGGCACAAATACTCTCCCAACAAACCTCAAACTCTGGTCCAGACTCACGACCCATCCATTGGTGTCTCTCCTACTACTAACTCGATCCTATAACATTTAAGCCTCTTAATATGTCTGCTGAGCCTCCAGCACGCAAGCAACCAACATAGGTCGTGAAACTATTGAAAACAAGGTCACACCCTCCTCCGTCTCTTTGAGACTCAAATCAAACTTAACAACCACCTAGAGCATGTCCCATTCTCGTATGGCAATAAAAGCTAATGAACCATGAGATCTCCTACTAAGAGCATCGGCCACAACATTGGCCTTTCCTGGGTGATACTGAAGGTTAAAATCATAGTCCTCCATAAACTCCATCCACCGTAACTAGCGTAAATTCAGATCCTTTTGAGAAAATAAGTATTTTAAACTCTTATGATCCGAAAAAATCTCAAAATGTTCATCGTACAAATAGTGCCGCTATGCCTTCAAGGCAAAAACCACTACTACCAATTCCAAATCATGTACCAGATAGTTTTGTTCATGAGTCTTTAACTGCCAAGATTCATAAGCCACAACCTTACCCTTCTGCATCAGGACACACCCCAAGCCATCATGCGACGTGTCACAGTAAACTGTATACCCCAAATCTCATTTCGAAATAAACAACACTGGTGCACTTGTCAACCTCTTCTTTAGTTCTTGGAATGTCAAATCACAAGACTCACTTAAAACAAACTTGACTTCTTTCTGTGTAAGGTGAGTCATCGGCACAGCGAATCTAAAAAAATCTTTCACGAATCGTCGGTAAGAGCTTGCTAAACCCAAGAACCTGCAAATCTCAAACACATTTTTCGATCGCTCACAACTCATCACTGCATTAGTTTTTGAAGAATTCATAGACACTCCATCCCCCGATACCACGTGTCCAAGGAACTTCATCTCAGGCATCCAAAATTCACACTTCTCAAACTTTGTGTACAATTGGTGTTCTCTCAGAAGCTGTAGGGCAATACATAGGTGTTCCTCATATACTTCTCTTGATGGTGAGTAGATCAGAATGTTTTCCACAAACACGACTACAAAACGGTTAAGGCATGGATAAAATATGTGGTTCATCAAGTCTATGAACGTTGCAGGAGCATTCGTCAAATTGAACGGCATAACCAAAAACTCGTAGTAACCATAGCGAGTTTGGAAGGCTGTCTTCGTTATATCCTCCTCCCTGATCCTCAACAAGTGATATCCTGACCTCAAGTCAATCTTCGAAAAGCAACATGAACCCTTTAACTGATCAAACAAATCATCAATCCTAGGCAAATGATACTTATTTTTCATCGTTACTTGATTCAGCTTTCGATAATCGATACATAATCTCAAGGGCCCATCTTTCTTCTTAGCAAACAAAGCTGGAGGTCCCCACAACGACGTACTCAAGCAAACAAACCCTTTATCAAGTAACTCATGAAGCTATACCTTAAGCTTTCGCAACTCTGTTAGTGTAAAATGATAAGACGACATTGAAATAGGAGTGACTCCTAGAACAAGATCGATAGAAAACTCTACCTCATGACTCAGTGGTAACTCAAATAGATCGTCTAAAAAGACATCTAGATAGTCACAAATCACAGGAAAAAACTCCCCTCGTACTGAACCACAATCATAACTCCTTGGGTGAGAGAAAGAAATTTCTCCCGGTATAGGTCCCTTGAGGACACAGGAAATATTTCTCCAGAAATACTTTGGCAAAAGCTGCCCATGTTCCATCCA
Source organism: Heliamphora ciliata (assembly GCA_032360265.1). Classification (NCBI taxonomy): domain Eukaryota; kingdom Viridiplantae; phylum Streptophyta; class Magnoliopsida; order Ericales; family Sarraceniaceae; genus Heliamphora; species Heliamphora ciliata. The sequence goes on along the minus strand of JAUMHN010000016.1, from coordinate 1,886,130 downwards.
CGGTGGTTCTGGCAAATTTTCACTATTCATGGGCGTCACCCTCGATTATTTGTAATGTATCCATAATCCTCGTCACGAGCTCCAGCCATTTTGTGGCCACCTTAGGATCTAGATCCCCAACAAAGAGAGGAGGGTCAAGAAGTCGAAACTCCCGCATCGCAATAGTCGCCCTCGATTCGTGTACTCTCGCCCCTCCCCTAGCGGCCTCGGCTAGCTGACGGGTGGAACGCATAACCTTGCGTAGTAACCCTACCCCGTCTACTGGTCCTTGGGGAGCATTAGCATCCCTAGCATTAGGGATTGGCACATCCCCTTGGCTTAAACCACGGCCACGGCCTCGTCCTCTCCGCGCAGACATCACTTATATACAAAGGCAATATAGAACATATCAACATAACATTTAACTCATCATGTTATTACAGATATAAGTCGCATAATCATGCTAGCACTTAGCCAATTAAGATCATGTAAACAAACTCCAAGTATCGAGGAGTACCAATAGGAGTGATAAGTCAATTTAGGTGACCCACACAGATTCCTTGCTAGAAAATACGTCGGCCAAACGCATTTTTAACTTGGCTTTCAAGTTGGTTAATCCAAACGCCCCAAAGCAAGATTGTCAATTCTAAGGTCTAACCTCCATGCTCACGTACTACACAAAATTCTCATGTTATTTAAAACATTAAATACATGCATGTTAAGCACATGCAACCATCCTCACAAGGTGATGCAACCTCTCCCATGGCTCTTAGGTATTCGAACCTAGAGCTCTAATTTCAAGTTGTCATGCCCCAAAATCTGGGTCACATGAATCATCTAAGAATAATCCGATTTAAGATACCCAGATCCATAAAAAATACCTGAGCCAAGATGAGTGCACGAACACAAACAAAAGCAAGCTTAAAACGTTTGAAAAACACACTACCAAGGGTTTATTTTATGTAAAAGAATAGCTCAAAAGAATAAGGTCACGGTCCCCGAGAGCCAAGCTTTAAAACAAATAAACAAAAATTTTTAAAACCTTACCCAGACTGCTTGATCGGTCAAAAGACCAACGAGCCCACTGGTTTCCACTTGAAACACAAAAACAGAATGTTTTCCATGACCGCTCGATAGACCGTTCGAGCGGTCCGTCGAGCAATCTGGCTCTAGTCCCTTTTTAAAAACACTAACCTTGAAATCTCAACACCTAAACTTTTTCCCACATTTTGAAAGGTTTCAAAGCACACCCATGCCAACCAAAACATGTTAAAACAAGGTTCAAAATCCTCTCTCGCGGCACAAGAATTGATATAAAGCATAAAACCAACCAAAAACGGTAATCAAACGTTGAAACCAACTAAAAAAAACTGTAATACATAACTATGGAAAACAACAACTAACCCACAGTTCCTCTCATAAGTCATACAACATACATGCATTGAATCTAAAGGTATCGCGGCTTACAAAATATGCTTTCAAGCCTGAATCATAAACTCCTTTACATGATCCAACAACAAAGCGGTGATAATCACCGATCAACAAAACTACTATAAATAAACAAAGAGTTTTGTCTTCGCCTCCACCGGGGGTCACCGAGATCAACCAACATTATCAAGTTCACCTGAAAAGTTTTCATATCCCACAATGTGAGCCGAAACGCAATAGGAACATACTATAATTAAGTAAAAGCAGGACATGCAATCATGTAATATAGAAACGACTCGACTTCACAAGCCTCAAAATAGTTTTCCATCCTCAAACCACACATTTTCATATAATCTAAATAACGTCCAATAATTTAAGAAAACATAAACAAAACGTTATTTTCAACTTGGTTCCCACAACTAATAATGATTCCTATACACCGACTCTATCGCACTAGGGACAAAGGTAACAACTATAGACTTTCGCCCATTAGCCTAAGTCCGGAGCATCCAATGACCCGCTAGATAATGATAAGTTCTATACGGAGCTACAACAACAGACGCCTCTCACAGGGGCAACCACTTCATTTACGGGGATTAACCTAAAGGAGCGAAGCACCTACTTGTGCAAAGTTTTTGGACTTTCACCGAGGAGCAATATCGGCCCAAGTACACACACATTGTTACGGTACATTTATGGAATCATAAAAAAAAAACACGTAACTTAACTACAAAAATATTTGTAAATACACTGTCAGATACAAAACGTTCAACGGCATTTCACCACATCATCCATTTAACCATGGAGACCAACCAATATTTTCAAAATGTTTTCACCATTCCAACCGAACAGTTTAAAAACCACGGTTCATCCTCAAGGGTTAGCCCCAAACCTTCAAAACTAGGTTTTCATAACTTTTACATAAATGTCTTCGGTTTTCAAAACTCATTTTTTTCAGAAAACACGGACAAACACATGTTCACCAACTTTGTAGTAAACCATAAAAAACACAAAACATATTTTTTGTCCAACCAATCATGGTTTAAACACAAAATCCAACATTTATAGCATTTTAAAACAGTAAAAACACATATAATCAAATGTAGCACCCTTTTAAAGCAAAATAGTCTAGAATCCTATCACAGAGAGTTAAAAACTCAAAATTTTAGACACTGACGAAAAACCAAAGTGGTCGAAACGAGATTCCTCTCAGATGAACGCGAAGCCCACAGCAAGGATATCAATGAACCGCTATCCGTACACCAAAAACTGAACCCGAACCAAGTTAAAATCTAGAGAGAAGGTAGAGGTCATGGTTTGGGTTCTCAAGAGAGAGAGAAAGAAGCTTGTAGGAGAAGCTTTGGTTCAAAAACCAATGTGGTGAGCTGTCTTATACACAGTCTCCGCAGACAGACTGCTTGAGCGGTTTGTTGACCGATCAAGCGGTCTTGCCCAGATAAAACATAACTTTTGCTGCAATGCCTGACATGGCTGAGATTGAACCCACATGCATAACTAAGCCAACACATGCATAAAACATATAAAAATGTGTTTCTCTATAACAATTAAAACGATAACCAACACCTTACATATATGAGATATAAAAACAAAAGGAACTGGGTCTCACAACATAATTAATATTTGGCCTTGTACAAAGCATTGCGTACAATAGACATCCTACTGCTGAAGCATATGGACAATTTCTCATTTTCTCTCTTTCTTCTTGTGTTTTTGGAGACATTCTCCTAGATAGATGAATTTCATGTCTAAAGGATAAAAACCCCTTTTTGGATTCTTGCATGCTAAATTTGGTCAAGATTTTGTCAATATAATTGACTTGTGAAAGACCTACTAGTTTCTTCTTTTGGTCTCTAAACAATTTGATCCCCAATATATAACTAGCTTCACCAAGGTCTTTCATTGCGAAGTGGCTAGATAACCATATCTTAATCGATGACATAGCTCTTACATCATTCCCAATGAGTAGAATGTCATCAACATAGAGGACTAAAAATACAATGGTACTCCCACTGACCCTTTTATAAATACAAGGTTTATCCATGTTTTGTGAGAAATCAAACGATTTGGTTGCCTTGTCAAAACGAATATTCCAACTTCGAGATGCTTGCTTGAGACCATAAATAGACCTCATTAATTTACATACTTTCATTTTTTCACCATGAGATATGAAGTCTTCAGGTTGATCCATATAGATTTCTTCTTGAATGTAACAATTCAAGAATACGATTTTAACATCCATTTTCCATATCTCAAAATCGTAGTATGCAGCTATAAACAAAAGAATTCTTATAGATTTAAGCATGGCAACTGGCAAAAAAGTTTCTTCATAATCAATGTCAACCTTTTGATTATTCTCGTTCACCACTAACCTTGCTTTGTAGGTCTGTACTTTGCCATTAAGTCCAAATTTTATTTTATAGACCCATTTATAACCTATGGGTTTAATACCCTCAGGTTTATCTACTAAGGTCCAAACCTTATTAGAATACATTGAGTCCATTTCAACTTTCATGGCCTTTTATCAATGCCCAGCATCTTTGTCATTGATAGCCTCTTTATATGTAATTGGATCATCCTCAGAATAAACTGATTCTATATGGTAAATCTCATTTAGCCATGTTAACTTGACAGGAGGTCTAATGATCCTTTTACTACGTCGAGCCACTTGTATTATTATTGGTTTAGTGGGCTTTGTTATTTGTTCTTCATTGTTCTTACTTGGTATGTCACGACCAATTTCTAAAGTGGCGTCCGTGACTGGCCAGTGAGTCAAAACCCACATGAGGCCTCTTTCTTATATTTTCACATGTCAAACTCAAACATGACTTTCATTCACTCATTCATTTCTATTAAAAGAAAACATTTTACATTTATCTAAAAACAACTCCCAGAGCTACTACATACGTACACACAAAGTTTGTTTACAAAACTTTGCATAATATATCACATCATTTGTACAAAACATGTATTAGCCAAAAATATGGTGATGACGGGCAACATCAACTTTATCATGCATGACTTGAAATATTAAGATGCAACGTACGTTAGCAAAATTAATGTGAAATCATTAATATCTGAATTACTAACAGTTTCACTATTTTAGAATCATATTTATTTAACGATTCAATCAATAATTAGTAGTGAGCGACCCTACAAAATACACAATAGACATGATCATTTCTTAACTATCTGGCCATGACTCTTTCCTTATTACCTCACCTCGCTAATATCTTTGTCATCCCTTAGCGGCCGGGACGCCGTTTAAAAAATCATTCTTACAATTCTGTCAATTCCATGATCAATCCGTCAATTTCAATATTTCATACTGAATATCAATAGGAAACAGAAATTAACTCAGATATCAGATGACTCACCGTAATGGTGCAGGTTATCAAGTATCTCGCTCGTGTACTACTTGATCTATACAAAAGAAAAATAAACTTTAATTATTATTCTATTGATTTTTCTTTAAAACTTATTTATTTTATTTAAAAAATATATTTTTATTTTCTTAGAATTTCTTTTATAAATTCTATAAATCTTATGATTTTATTATATTAAAAACTATACACTTCTTATTAATTACCCAAAAAAGATAAACTTCTTATTTAATATATTATAATTTCCTTTTATTTTTATATCAAATTTAAATAAAACATTAAAACTATTTTTCTTATTTAAAATATTAACTTTTAGTTTATATTAAATTTAACTAAAATATTATTTTCAAAATATAATTTCTTATTTTAAAATATTATAATTAACATGTTATTAAAATTAACCAAAATATTCTTATTATTTTCAAAAATATAAATTCTTATCTTATTTTTATTTAAAACCCTTTTCTAAAATATTTAACTTTATAATTTAATGTTTCAATTTAATTTATTTATTTAAAAAATTCTTTTTATTTTATATTCTTTATTAATTTAACTTATCAAATTATTATCTTGTCTTAAATATTATAATGTTTTAATAAAATTATTTGTTTATCTCAAGTCTTATTTATAAAGATATACATTTTTTCATATTTTTATTTTAAATTTTCATACAAAACTACATTATCTTATTATGATTATTAAAACTAATTATTAAACTAATATTATATTTATTACTAAAACCATGTTTTACACACAAAATTATAAAATTAAACACTACAGTTTGAAAAACTGTGTTTTTAGTAAAATTTATAAGATGATAATTCTCTGGTTTGAATTTGTCGGAATAGTTTACCGACGATCAAAGCCGTTCATTAGCGGTGTTAGGCCGTCAAAAGGAAAATGAACGCTGATGATAACGAAATGATGACATGTACAGTGATAGCCGTGTGCATACAGATGATAATAATAATAATTAAAGGTGGTGATAACTGTGTAAACACTAGAGACTAACAAACAAAGAAAACAAAACTCAACCCCAAGATTTAGCTCCAAACTTTCAAAAACTCGATTTTTTTACAAACGTTTTCACAAATCACTGCCTTTTTCCAAAACTCGCTTTTTAGAAAAAGAACTACAGACCCAAACACTTCACGCACACAACGATGTATAAATACCACATTTTATCAAGCACGTCTTCCCCGAAAAACGATAACAACAAAAACAAACCCCTATGGCCACAACACGACCAATCAAAACAACAAAAGAAAAACACCCCTCTTCAAGAGTTCAGTCGACTGAAAGCCACTGGAATATCACAAAATTTTCAAAACTCAGGTCAGTCGACTGGATCATCACCCCCAGTCGACTGGATTATCACACTGTCGACCCAATCGACTGGATCACCTAGTCCAGTCGACTGGATTACGGTGGGAACGAAACCCTAGCTACGAAAACAACCTTCCAACCCCAAAATCGAAGCATCCAAACTCTCCTTTGATACCCATGGACATACACAAATCCAAAACTACAAAGAAACACCGAAAGGAATGCCTCAAAGACCCATTTCATTCAACCGAAAGCAACCAAAAGCGATTTAGGAACAAAACCCAACTTTTACGAACATAAAATGACTTTTCATACATTTTTAAACGATAAAAGCTCATACAATTTCACGTAGCATCCCTTTAAGACATGAGAGTCTAAGATCCTACCTCGTTGAGTTAAAAACTCGACGCCTCGAACTCTGTAAAAAATAAACTTTGTCAAAATAAAATTTTGTCTGGATGAACGTGAAACCCTCGGCAATAATAAGGATCCGCTATTCGTTCGCCAAAAATTGAGCCCAAACCCAAAGAAAATCTAAAGAGAAGGTGAAACATTTTGTTTGAGAAAGCTAACAAGTTTCAAAATCTATAAATAACTAACCAAGGGTTGATATTTATAGGGTCCATCGAAAATATCTTTTTTTTTTAACCACAATGCCCGACAGCCTCGGTAACCAACCTAACATGCATTTCTAAGCCCGAAATGCATTAAACGCATAAAAACATGCTATTTCAACAAAATTAAAACTGCAATCAATATGCCGAAAAACATCACAAAAATTAAAACGGGCCAGGGTCTCACAATACAGGGTTGTAGAAATGGGTTGGGTTCTAGGAATAATATCGATAGAAAATTTGATTTCTCGATCTATGGGCATACCGGGTAAATCTTCAGGAAAAACTTTAGGGAACTCACAAATCACCAAAATTTCAGACAAATTTGGACTTTTAGGTGTATTTTGTGTCACGCAGCAAAGATATCCTTGACACCCTTTTTAAAGAAGTTTACAGCTCGAGTCACCGATATAAAAAGAAAAGGCGAGAAAACCCTTAACCCCTTAAAACAAAACTCTCCTTGTGGAGTACAAAACTTAACACATTTGGTAGCACAATTTATACTAGTATGGTGGAAGGCAAGCCAGCCCATACCCAGAATAGCATCAAAGTGTCCCATCCTAATAGGAATCAGATCAACTGACAACTTCACATCGTTAAGAATTATTTTACAATCCTTATATACCTCTGAACAAACTACCCCCTGCTTAAAGGTTGAAATACTAGTAAGTCATATCCTAAGGGTTCCGGAGTTTTTGGTAACTTTTTAGCAAATTCAGAAGATATGAAAGATTGAGTGGAACCAGAATCAAGCAATACATAAGAAGGTAGAGAACAAATGAATAAATTACCTACAACAACTTCATCAGTGTTTCGAGGATCGCCAGAAACCAATGCAAGCATTCTACCTTGTCTTTGATTGTTATTATTTCCTTGTATCCCGTGTGGTGGTCTTCTTGTGTTTTCTATTTCTTGAGTCTAGGTCGGATTTCCATTCTTAGCATTGATTGCTAAATGCCTTGGATAGTTTCTCCGAATATGTCCCTCTGCACCACAGTTGAAACATCTATTCATCACTTGCTAACAAACTCCGGAATGAATTTTCCCACAAGTCGTATAAGTGGTTCTCTGATCTCTTCCTTGCACAGCTCCTATATTCTGCTTCTTCTGATTCCCTCTTCTTAGACTCCCCGTTCCTGCTGCTGATCGTTTTCGATTCTCGAAAAACTTTCTACTAATGTTAGCCTCTTACTCTACTAACATTGCTCTATCTACCACATCCGCGTAACTAGGCAACCGTAGAGGCCTAATCATTTTTTGTATCTCTGGCCTTAACCTAACCTCAAACTTTTGCGCCTTCATATGTTCCGTCTGAATCATATGTGGAGCGTATTTTGTCAAATTTGTGAATTCCATTTCATACTCGGAGACAGTCATTCCTATTTTTTTCTTAAGTTGTTGATGTTAGGAATAATGTATACTGAAAAATCATGCTTTTTAGGTTTTTTATTCTTGATCCATGGCATATTAATAAGAAACATTTGAGATATTTTTGCATTCGTGGTTTCATATTTATATTTGTGATGAATAAATGGATAGTCCGTATATTATGTCCAGTATTTGACTCGGTGCATGCTGCACGGAAGATCAGGTCATAGGTTC
>JAUMHN010000016.1:1860587-1876198 GCA_032360265.1 Heliamphora ciliata | reverse complement strand
ACTCAAAAGAATTAGTCAAAAGGAGGGAGACTTTAATATATCAACAAAGAATTCCCAACATTAAAAGGAGGTTCTTCCAAGTCTCGAAGTTAAAATATTACATTTCCTAACTAGTTCAGAAATTCCTTCATAAGTTCTTCTTCTACATCGGGCAGAGTCCAGGGCACCTCCTCCTCGGTCGGAATGGCCTCCTCGTATATTTCTTCTTTACCTGGCATTTTAAATGTCGTGAGCTACAAGCTTAGAGAAACAACTATAACCCAACTAACCTACCCATAACACGCTAATACACAACAAGATACATACAAGAGATAAACAATTATGTACACTAACCAATGCAAGGGGTTTAACCTAAAATCACTATGTTCTTTTTGTTTAAGCTTCCAAAGTTCAACGTTCTCAAAGAAATAGTTTTTTCCTCAAGTCTCACCAGAGAACTCATTCTTATAATCATTTCCACGTTACCACAACGGGCCACACCACTATGGTACCATTACGTTCCCATACACTCATGTTTCCATACACCTTGTCCCAGCCACATCATCCTTCCCGTCCAGTACTAAGTGTACTCGGTTAAGTGCCATGATGCACGGTTTACCGTCGTCACTATCCCCATCCCATACCACATGTACACGGCTGATTGCCGTGAAACGGATCAAGACAAGGCACGAATCAAGACATAGAATCGTTCATTCTGTTGATCCCGCTCAATACACTCCAAGTGTACTAACACATCGAGCTCGAACATCGAATTCTCAAAACCTGAATTCGATCTGTTCGACCTAGCCAAGACCAGCTACTATAACGATGTATTACAATCGTACCAATGGAATGGCCGGGTCCATTGCGATTGTGAGCCTACCAGTATAATCTGTCAGAACCTTTGACCCGATCTTCTGTGTAGCACGCACCGAGTCAAATACTGGACAGAATATACGGACTATGCATTCATACATCACAAATACAAATATGAAATCATAAATGCAAAATCATCTCAAATTATTTCTTATTAATATGCCAGGGATCTAGAATAAAATACATAAAAAGCATGATTTTTCAGTATACATTTCCAATAATCTCCCACTTATACTCAAATCCATGCAGGAACACACTTGACACCTAACCCTTCTACATGGTTATCAAAGACTTTCTGAGACAACGCCTTAGTAAAATGATCCGCTAGGTTATCCACAAATGCTATCTTGGAAACTACCACGTCTCCATGCTGCACGATATGCCGGATGAGATGATACTTCCTCTCAATGTGCTTTCCCTTTTTGTGAACTCTTGGATCCTTCGAGTTTGCAGTCGCTCCATTGTTATCACAATAGAGTACAATAGACGATTGTACCGAGGGTACCACATCCAAGACCTCACTCTTAGAAACCAAGGGGATAAACCACTTGGACTAAGCCATGGGTCGTTGGGCCATAATCTTTTCTTGGACCTTTCTTTTAGTTTTTGGGTCTTGTTGAAGTTTTGGACTTCGTTGGAGTTTTGATCCTTAATTCTTGTTGGGCCTATGGTTGAATATTCTCTTGGTTATCTTTGGGCCTTTAGGTGACCTATTGGGCTAAACCCTAATTAATCTTGAGCTTACCCTGAGTTTTAAGTTCAATCTCTAAGATATCGTAATGGCCTATCATGAATTAGGATTTTTCGATGTACGTGTGACTTTAAGAACAACTATTAGGATTTCACGAGTTTTCTGTTTGCGTTGAGAATTCACTATTAGATTTCTGAACTTGTGTTTTGTTAGGATATTTTCTCCTAATAATTTTTCTCCAAATGTTGTCAAGTCTGTGACTCATGTCATTTAGTTAAAGTTATCTATCTTTATTCTACTCCTCAATATAATGCACGTTTGGTGTTTGAAGTGTTTCCTGTAGACTTGAACAGAAGGATGAAATCATTGCTTCCCAAAGCTTGGCAGTCAGCAGCACAGTTTTAACCCTTGACTGGCTTGACTGCTCGATCGGTCTAAAGACCGCTCGAGCGGTCTATCTCGGGACTTAATTTTATTTCAGTAGGGTTAGCAGCCTTTTGGGGTGATATATATTGTTTCAATTTAGGCAACTAAGGGCTGCGAGAGTTTAATTATGTTTTCTTTGAGAGGCTGCTGCTGAAAATAGTGAGGGAAAGTTTCTTTAAGCAATAATTGATGATTTCATGTAAGTTGAATACGCTCGAAGATAATCGTTAATTCATCAACTTTAACATCACAACCAATACTTGAGAGGAGTCTCAAGTGACAAAATTCGAAGGAGAATTCCAGCAGCAAGCAAGCACAGAATTGGCTCACGAGGATTCGGCAAGAAAACATGGATAGTTTTAGGTTGAGGATTCAATTGGTGTAGTAAGATGTTTCTTGTAACAAAACTCTCATATAGTGCTTGTTTTTCTCGGACTAGGATTAGTCCCGTGGTTTTTACCCTTATTGGGGTTTTTCACGTAAAAATCTCCTGTCTCATCGTGTGATTAGTTGGTTTATGTGTTTGTGTGTTTTCTATATAATTGTTGCATATCAAAACTGGTTTTTTTCAGCTTCTTTCCCACCCTAGCAAATGAAACCACTCACTTCTTAATCGATGTCTACAGCGTCAAAGATCTCCTATCGCTGATTCTTACATATATCTTACACATGAGTGCAATGTAAAAAACAAAGAAAACTAATGAATGGTATGAAAGAAAAAGAACTGGATGAGGTTTATAGCTAAACCAATGAGGAAATTGGAAAAAGTGAAATAGATGAAAAGGATAAATATTAAACTTAATTCTAACTCATACGCCATATTTCAGTTGAAGTTTTCGGCACGATTCGCTCTTTAAACCCTACTTGATATCACAAGAACCTTTTATAAAAGAAAGAGCCAATAGGAAGGCATAGAAGGATAATAAATAAATAAATAAATAAATAAATAAATAAATAAAGAGCAAATGATGCTATTCCGTATCACATGGGTGAGGTGATGCCTTGAAATTAGACTTTAAAAGACCATTTTTTCCGTTCTTTTGTTGATGTCCGAGTAGGAAGTTGATGGTTAAATCTTTGTTGAGGAGACATGCTAGCACTCTAGCCTTGTCTTGGTAGTTCAAATCTTTAAGTGAGATAAATACGGCATTCAGAAGCCTGAAGTAAGGATGCAACTAAATGTTGCCATTGTAAATTCTATAAACTTTCAATAATAAGTTAGTGTGACTAGTTGTGGTTTGGACAAAGTCGACGAAGAAATGTCAAATCACCAATAACGAAAGACTAGGTAAAATAGACTTCAAAATTGGTCGAAGCACAGAGTGGTTGACGATGTGTCCATAGTAATAATAATAATAATAATAATAATAATACAAGAGTTAAAAAGAAGGTTTTGGTTTCTTTATTTGGTCTCTTTGCAAGGTGGATTAGTTTCTTTTATTCTACATATATCCACCTACAAAAAAGGGAGTTCATTTAGATTTTCTATGTTTGACTATATATATATATTTTGTTGTTGCACATGTATATATCGGTTACTAGCTAGCTAATTGCATGTCTATGAAGTTCTTGTTAAAACCTAAAGTGTTCTTTTTAAGCTTCAAAGCATTTTTAAATTATATTTTATTTTATTTTTTTAAGACATTTTATTTTTAAAATAAAAATCTAAAACAGTTTTAAAACCTTAAGGTCCTTACTTTAATGATTTTCTTTCCATTGGTTTTTAAAGCTCAAGTGTTCGGTGATAATCTTGTTAACAATAGTAATGTAGTCCCCGTTAGTTAAAGAAGTCGGTGGTGTGCCAGCTGTTAAGGGCATTACATTCGATTAAGCCAGTAAGTATAAAATCGACTTCTAACGTACGTCAATAGATATATAAGTGGCTAAGGAACTAAAAAAAGTGAATTGAACAAGTTATATGAAGAACCATTCTCTCTCTACAAATGAAATACTATTGTGAAAGGTTGAGCATTCACCTTCTTTCATGATATCAAAGCTTATAAGAGCTCTCCATCTAACTACGTCATCTTCATCAAAAGAATCATTGACAGGAAAATCGACTCAAACAAGGTCAACGAATAACCAAAATCCAGTATTCCTACTATCCAATGTATCAAATCTCGTATCCGTAAAGCTCGATTCGTCGAACTACCTACTATGGAAGTATCAAATAACTTCCATTCTAAATGCATACTCACTCATTGGCTACATTGATAGATCTGTGCTATGCCGTGAGAAATTCCTTCGTAACGATAAAGGAGAACTTACAAACGAAGAGAATCCACAATATCAGGAATGGAGGATTCAGGATCAAGCTTTGCTGACCTTGTTGAACTCAACCCTCACATCGTGAGCTCTTTCCCTCGCCCTAGGTTAGACAACAGCACAAGGAGTTTGGCAAACCGTAGAAAAAAAGGTTTGCATCTTTGTTTCGTTCTAATATTTTGAATCTAACGTCTAAGCTGCACAATATAAAGAGAGGTGAAGATTCAATTGAGAGTTATCTCAAAAAGATTAAGGAAATTAGGGATAAACTGTCCGCTATATCAGTTTTTATCGATGATGAAGAACTTCTTCACATTATGATCAGAGGATTACCATATGAATACAATTCATTCAAATCAACAACCAGAACACGAAATGAACCTCTCTTGTTTGAAGATTCCTTGTTTTGTTACATGCTGAAGAACTTGCATTCCAAAAGACACAAGAAGCTAATAGAGAGAATATACTCACAATGACTATGACTGCAACAACAGGAAGTTCATGAAATTCCTCGAATAGGACACAATTCAATTGATCGTCGTTGTTACAACAGGGAATTCGAAGCTTCAGAAGCATAGGTAGGTTTAAAAATCAAAGTCGAGGAAGATCAAGCTCCAGTTTTGTGCATCAATCAAGATCTCAACAGTATTCAAGAACAAAAGTGGATCAAAGACTAGTTTGCCAAATTTATAGCACTTGACTGTTATTTATCATCGAACAAATTTTGCGTATCAGGGAAGGAAACCACCACCTAAGTTTACTGCTTTTACGAATTCTACCCCTTCCTTTTCTCAAGATTCCAATAAGATGTGGCTAACAAACACTGAGGCCACCAATCATCTCACATCAGATCTCTCCAATCTCCAGTTCCACAACGAGAATACAAGTTCAGATCTTGTTTCAGTTGGAAATGGACAGGGTCTTCCTATTACTCACATCGGTAAGTCATCTTTGTCTACTCCAGGTCGTTCCTTCAAGTTACACAACATTCTTTGAGTTCCACATATTACCTCTAATTTGATTTTTTTCTATCAATTTTGTAAAGATAATCAATGTCAGTTTCTATTTGATGCTCATAAGTTTTTCATTTAGGACAAACTCATAGAGAAGACACTCTTTCAAGGCCCGAGTGAAATTAAAAAACTCTATCCTATTGAAGCCTCCATCACACGAGCCACCTTTGATCCACCATCTTCTTCCTCTGCCAACATTGGAGCCAAGATCTCAAATAGCATCCGGCATTCAAGACTTGGGCACCCTCAGAATAAAATTCTATCACATGTCATATCAAATTTTTTACAAATTCCTCATGCAAGCAACTCTAATTTTCATGTCTGTGAACCTTGTATTCATGGAAAAATTACTCAGTTTCCCTTTTATATTTCTCATATTCAAATTGTTAAACCTTTACAATTGATACATAGCGATGTTTGGGGTCTTACTCCAGTTACCTCTATCAATGGATATCGATATTATATGATTTTTATAGATGACTTTTCTTGTTTTCTTTGGTTTTATCTAATGATCAAGACAGAAGTTTTCTCAATCTTTTGTCAATTCAAATCTTTAGTTGAAAATCTGTTTTCCACTTCAATCAAAGTGCTTAAAACAAACTGTGGTGGAGAATATACCAGCCAAGCCTTTAATCACTTTTGCACCTCTCATGATATTGTACATCAACTCTCTTGCCCTCACACTCCTCAATAGAATGGAGTGGCTGAGCAAAAGCATTGCCATATTCTTGGAACCACTTTGACTCTCATTTTTGAATCATCAATCCCTTTGAAATATTGGCATCTTGTTTTTGCTACTGCCATTTTTTTAATTAACCACAAGCCTTCTTCACTTCTTCGACTATCTTCTCCTTCCCTTTCTCTGTTTGGCTGCTCTCCCTCATATGAGGATTTCAAAATCTTTGAGCTTGCTTGTTGTCCATTACTTACTGCATACAACAAACAGAAGCTTCAACCTAAAACGAAGAAATGCATCTTCTTGGGCCTCTAACCAAAAAGGATACCTTTGCCTGGATCCCATTACGAATAGAATGTACACTTCCAGACATGTACTTCAATGAATCTCAATTTTCCTTTAAATCTAGTCTCTTGATTCTTCATGTCCAAAGTTCACAGTTGATGTCTCTAACAACCAAACTCCATTATTTTCGTACTCCTTCCATCTTTGGCCCTCCTCCATCATATGTTCTTACTGTTGGGGAAAACAGTCATGATCCTAAGATTATGTTATAATTTTAGTAAAAAATTAATTAGATGGGCAAACGTCAAAACAGGCTTCAGATTAAAACTTTTTGATATCGAATAATTAAAAATAAAATCCAGTAATACTCCCAAAGTTAGTTTTAAGATTATATCTTTTGAGATCTGATTAAATGATTTCGGTTGTTGTAACAATTTCTAGTTAACGATGCACCGTAATTTTTAACTTCTAGTCAAATCTCCGACACAAGTCTTCTGCTGTATTCCGGAATGCAAAACACGAACAAGAGTGGACTTTGATCTATGGTGTTCTTCAAAATCTATCCAGTCGCCTGTTATTTGGATTCACAAGACGTAGAAACCCTAGAACGTTATATGGAATATCTAGCGGCTAGGTTTTATAACAGCATATAAATAGGCTATAGCAGGGACTTGTGGAGTAAATAAGACATGGGCTTTTATTGTTATTATGAAATCCTATCTCAACCCATAAGCAATTTCATAAAAACATAAATTATAATTCATTCTACTAAAGAATTATAATTGCACTCCTAACCTTATTTTTAAAATCGTAGTATTCGAACTCATGTTATTAAATGCTTAATTATTCTCCTCACGTTAAGATTACATATATCTGTCAATTAAATTAAATTACTGATAATTATATTTAATCGATTCCTTCAAAAAAAATTTAAGCCCTTCTGCTTAATTTATTTGACTGCCGAATTATAAAATTCACCAACAGGATTTGGCTCAGTCAAAATTTATAAGCTTTCTTAAGGAGCCGAGGTATCATCAATCCTGATTATTCAGGTCGTAGATTTCGTCAATAATTAATATTCACCATATAATTAATATCGTTATCCAACTCACCGGGATTATTGACTCGTACAAGTTCACACCCTCTAATGAATCAAAACAACAATTATTAAATATACGCAATTAATAACTATTTCAGAATTAAGAGTATAAACACTCATAATAACCATGTGGTGTAAATTAATTTATATAATCAGTACAAAATTAATTATCCCAACTTGGTCCTATTCAATACAGAAAGTGTACTAACATAATGAGTCCGAACAATTGTCGAAACAATTACCGTTCCCCGTAATCAAAACAGATCTACTAAAATATTGTGTTACAGCCGTACTGATGGTGTGTCTAATTCTATCAAAACTGTGAACCAAAAACTTATATTCTATAAGAACCGATAATCTGGTCTCCTGTGTGTAAGCCGAACTCTACACACTAGATTAAATACTATGTAGAATAAAAGACACACACGCACAACATTAAATAAATAATGAAGCGCATACGTTGCTCATTAAGATTCTCATAAAATGGAAAAACTAATTTTATTAAAAAATAAAATTAAATACTAAAACCAAAATTATGATTTTTAGTATACAACCATAATAATCTCCCACTTATACTCGAAATCATATCTGACTCTCATGCCCTCTACATGACTATTAAAAGTCTTAGCCGATAAACTTTATGTAAAAAGATCTGCAAAGTTATTTTCTAATGCAATCTTGATCACACCAACATCACCCCTTTGTATAATCTCTCGTATCAGGTGATATTTACGCTCGATGTGGTTTCCTTTTTCATGGACTCTTGGTTCCTTCGAATTAACAACCACTCTGTAATTGTCACAATAAAGTGTAATAGCTAACTATACTAAAGACACCACATCTAAATCCAACAAAAAGTTCCTAAGCCAAATGGCCTCATTGGCTGCTTCAGAAACTACCATGTACTCGACCTCCATGGTGAAATCAGTAATGCAAGACTACTTGATACTCCTTTAACTTATGGCTCCACCTCCCAAGGTAAATACATAACTCGAGGTAGACTTTTGAGAATTCTTATCTGACTAAAAATTTAGTCTGTATACCCTAAAAGTACTAGACCATTTGCCTGGTAAACTAACATATAATCCATAGTCATTTCCAGGTACTTGATTATATATTTTACCGCTATCTAATGCTCCTATCCCAGATTAGACTAATATCTGCTAATCATGCCAACGGTAAAACAGATATCGGTCTAGTGCAAAGCATAGCATACAAGAGTGTAAGGACACAGTTCTAAACCCTAGTATTAGCGACAGTTAACCCATAAGGTCTTAGGTCACCAGAGACTAAAAACTCTAATACAATTCAAAACCCTAGAGATCTAACACTCGAGAGGTAAAACCCTAACACACTAAGAAAAGTCCTAACGTCTAAAATTATTTAGTTATCATGAAATATTAATTTAAAAATCATAAATTCTCATAAAAAAGATAAAATTACCATTTTACCCCTAAAACATAATAAAGTCTTTAAATTCTAAAATTTGACACATGGACACCCTAAATTAAAGAATTAAATTAAAATAAGATAAAAAAGACAAAATAACAAAAAAATAACCAAAATGCCCCTTAGTGGCCGATTTTCTTAGGTTTGTGTGCCAAAAAGTCTATTTTTGCATTTTAAACTCAATTTAAGAAAATAATGTACAAATCAAATATCATTATGACAAAAAAAATGTTCAAACAAGTAATATTAATAATAATATAATATTTTAAGCCAACAAGAGCTAATAGATCATTATTAAAATTCTTACACATCTAATAAAGACAAAATGGCACATATAGTTAAAATAGCTTAAAATGACTTAATTGTCTACACTTAACTAATCAATTATTGTTAAAATTATATTAAACTATAAAAGTAATAAAATAATCACAAACTTATTAAAGTGGTTTATTTTTATAGGTAAGATGACTAAAAACATACATTAAATTAATTTTTGGAGCAATTTTTTGGACAATATAGTACCAAAATATCACCAAATTATCAATTAAAATAAAAATCAAACATGGAGCCACCCAAACCTGCCCCTAGCCAAATTTCCCATCTGAAATTCTTACACAAAATCTTTTAAATTAAACCCCTCCTCCCCTGCAACTAACCAAAAATAAGAAAAATAAAAAATGGACTTACATTTCATCATTAAACCCACTACTTCCTTTTCTATATGAACCATACTTGGACCCTCATTTCTCCCCATGCAACATTTGGCCATACAACATTTGGGAGAGAGAGAGAGAGAGAGAGAGAGAGAGACCAGAAATTTTGAGTTTAAAAGTTTTCCAAGGAAAGAATAAGGAAGAAGAAAGAAGAAGGAGAGGGAGAAGAAAGGAGCCTAGGAGGTCTTAGGAGATCAAGAAGACTCAAAGCTAAGTCCTTATCTATCTTCTACCCTTAGATCATTCAACATGGTAAGAAAATCTCTAAACTCACTAAACCTTCTCATCTCAAACTCCTCTCAACTCATCTCTAAAAACAAACTCAAGCATAAGGATCAAATCACAAGCTAAAATGGCGTCATAGTAAGGATTGGGGACTATTCTAATTTGTATGGCTTGCTATGTGTTTGCATGTTGTTTTCTTTGAGTTTCATGACATATCTAAGTTCTGGAGTTTTGAAATTGAGTATACAAATCATGCATGCAAAGAAAATGGGCAAAAAGATGACATGCACCGTGCTAGGAGGCTAGAACACAGCATAACATGAGATTTGAGATTTTTAGCACTTTATCCTAATTTTTAAACAATCATAACTAATTCTAGAAACATCTTCTGAGTGTGTGCTTTATGTTCAAACTTAGATTTTTATGTTATCTTTCATCTAAAAATTGTTTGAACTAATTTAAATGAATAAAACTCGAGATATGGCTTTCTTACCAAAAACATGTCGTTTTCAGACCAGTTTGTGTTACAGACCCAAAAATCATATTTTAAAACGTGAACTGAGCTTAGGCGTATTCATAAAAGTTGTAGCCAACATATTTATCTATCTACTCACCAAAATTAAGCCTCTTTTGTTGAGACTTGAATGGACAAAATCCCTCTAAAACTCTCTGTTCATGTTCAATGATCAAAATAATTTTTTGTCACATGTTTTTGTATAACTCAAAATCTCTGTTTTTAATAACCTATTTAAAAAGTGTTATTCATGATGAAAAATGTTAAAGTCATTTTAATCTAGATTCTGTCCAAAAATTAGGTCCATTAGCATCTGTTTGGTCTCTCCAATAATTTTTGAACTCTCTATACTTTCTATTAAAAACTCACCTCTGCTGAGTGATATGACGACTTCTGAACATATTTTCTTAATCAAGTTATTTGTTTAATATTGTCTTAAAAGCTACCCTGAGTACTCATCATGAGATTTGTAGAGGACATCGTGAACTAAAACATATCCAAAACTGAGCTTGAAATGACCTGTTTTGATGCCCCCAAACCCGAGACCAATAGAAACCCATTTTTGAGTAAATTTTTAAGTGTTGTTGAACCATTTTCACATACGAAGGCCAAACCACCTATTTGCTATAGGATTTAGTCAAAGTGTTCTTCATGAAAGTTGTAGAGAATATTTGTATTTAATTTGTGACCAAAAATCAAAAGTTAAGTCCAAGTCTAAGTACCTTAAAAGGTTGCTGCAATTCACAAAGAAGTAGTTGAAAGTTAGCTAGTGAAGTGTTAAGTGTTTGGTGAAGCATGCTCTTGATATTTGAAATGATTTAGATGTTTTATTTGATTTAAATTATGTGAATAATGATCTAATGCAATTATATGATGAAAAATGACCATGCCATGAGATTAGGACCATGCCTTGAATGTTGCACCCTATGCTTTAAGTTGTTGTACCTTATGCTTTAATACTTGTACCACATGCTTTAAATGCTTGTACCTCATGTTATGTTGGGTTGTACATCTTACCGTACTTAATTGCATACAATGCTATTGTTAATTGTACTTTAAGACATATGTTATAACACCATGAGCATTGTCATGTCGTAGCCAAATCATATGGGGGTTCATCTTGTACGAGTTAATATCGTTATGTGTCATGGGTTTTGGGTGTGTCTTTGGAGTTATCACCCACTTTGATTTTGGATCTAGGGCGTCTCTAGTGTGCTAGTTTTGTGAAATATTTTGAGATCAATTCCCTGTGAACACCCTAGGTGCATCCCCGGTGTATGGATATTGATTATAATGGAAAAGTATTGAGCACCATGGGTTCATCGCTAGCATTCTGATTTCGTAACTTAGACTTTGGGTTGACACAGGCGAAGGTATCACGAGTCTTAAGGTGGGACAAACCAGTTATATTGATCATTGAATATTATTTGACCCAGAGGGTGGCCCAGACCCCACGTCGTTGCTATTAAATGAAACAGCAAGAGCATGAAGCCCGGCGACATGGTTATTATTCACAACGAGGCGCGATGATGGCTTTGGTGATCAATTGCCCAAAAAGTCTACTCTTATAATTCCCGACATGAAATTCGTGTTACTGTCCTTGGGGTATGGTCATGATGGGCATTTGCATTGCACTTATTACTACATCCTATGCATGATTAATTGGTTTACATTTATCTACTTACTGTACGTATATCTTCAAATTTGCCTGTCTCCTTGAAATATAAATGCCCTAAGTGTTATGTGGAATGTGTTTTGGTGATTTTGTGCCATGAATTTTGTTAGAGAGTTTAAGAGTTTTCTTCTGAGCTTTGGTTCATGGTTTCGTGGCACAGGTAAAGAAGAGAGAACAGTTTATGAGGAGGAGTTTTCAGACTAGGGTGGGTTCCCGGAGCAAGCAGACCTCAACGAGGCATAGATGAAGAACCCCGTTCTTTTTGTTTCGTTTTATAGTTTCAAGACGTTCTCTTTGTAATTTTGTAATCTCCGTTGTGAAACTATAATTCTCATGTATTTTGCGAGCTTTTCGAGACTCAAATGATGTAATATTATAATAATTATCTATGATTGAAACGTTAGCATAACCTTATTTGAATGTATATGTACATCTTAACGTGTAAGACCCGGTTCTTTTTTGTTTTTTTATGTATATATGTAACGTGTTGGTTATCGTTTTAATCGTTATAGAAAAGTATAATTTTATGTGTTTTATGCATGGGCTGGCTTAGAGTGCATGTTGATTTCAATCCTGATCCTGTTGGGCGCATGGCAAAAAGTTGGAGAACTTTCCTGGGCAAGACCGCTTGATCGGTCTATAAACCGATCGATCGGTCTGTCTGCGTGGTTTATATATATGGCACCTAGTGGCCTTAGGTTTTGAACCAAAACTTTCTCAACAAGCTTTCTCTCTTCCTTGCTTGGAGTGGACCAAACCATCTGCTTTCTCTCGAGCTTTTTGCTTGCTTTGGGCTCAATTCTTGGCGTTGGAATAGTAGATCTTTGTTATACGCGCCGTGATCTTCACGTTCATCCAAACAAAATCTCATTTTGGAGGCTTTGATTTCTTGTCGGTGTTTAAAGTATCAAGTTTTTAACTCTTGGTGGTAGGATTTTAAACATCTTGTTTTAAAAGGGTGCTACATGTGATTTGTACGCACTTTTATCGTTTTAAAATGCTATAAAGGTTTAACTTTGTATTTAAACCTTGTTTGGTTGGAATGAAAAGTATGTTATGTGTTTTTGTGGTTTATTACAAAGTTGGTGGATGTGTGTGTCTGTGGTTTTTGAAAGGATGAGTTTTGAAAATCGGAAGGGTTTGAGTATATGTTGTGAAAATATGGTTTTGGAGATTTGGAGCTAACTCTTGAAAATATTGGTCGATCTCCATGATTTTATGGACGATGTGGCTGGATACCGTTAGACGTTTGTACATGGCTATGTGTATTTACAAACGTGTTTGTAGTTGAGCAGTGTGCCTTTTTAATGATTCTATAGATGTGCCGTAATAATATGTGTGTACGTGGGCTGCCATTGCTTCTTGGTGAAAGTTAAAAAATTTAGCGCAAGTTGGTACTTTGTTTTTTCGGGTTAATTCTCGTAAATAAAGTGGTTGCCCCAGTGGGAGGCATTTGTTGTTGTAACTTCATATAGAACTTGTTATTACCTAGCAGGTCATTGGATGCCCCGAATCTAGGCTAATGGGCGAGAGTCTATAGTTGTTACCTTTATCCCCGGTGCGACAAAGTCGGTACATAGGATTCATTATAGATTGTGAAAACCTAGTTGAAAAATAACATGTTGTTTATATTTATTAAACTATTGGACGTTATGGAATTATATGAAAACTTGTGATTTTAAGGATAGAAAATCGTTTTGAGACTCGTGTAATCGAGTTGTTCTTATCATTCGTGATTGCATGTTATGCATTTAATTCATGCTAGTCTTTTTCTATTGGTTGTCACCTTACGTTGTGGGATTTATAAACTTTTAGGTAAAATTGATCACGCGAATTGATCTAGAGGAGCCCCGGAGGTGGCTAAAGACTAAATTTCTTAGTTTTTTGTTGTTGTTGGATCATGTAAATGACGTTCCATTGTAAGCCTTGAGGCCTTATTATCAATGCATGTATGTTTTATGCTTATGAAAGAAACCTTGGGTTGGTTGTATATTTTTAGAATTGTATGAAATGGTTACCATTTTCGGTTGGTTTTATACTTTATATCAACTCTTTTTCTTCGAGGAAAGATTTTGAACCTTATTTTAGCATGTTTTAGATGGCTTGGTTGTGCCTTGAAAGCTTTCAAAAATGTTGAAAAATGATTAAGTGTTGAGGGTGAAAAGTTGGGTTTTGAAAAAGTGGTCCAGAGGCAGACCGCTTGATGGACCGGTCGATCGGTCTATCGAGCGATTTTGTGTAAACCTCGGTTGTTTCACAGGCGTGGGAAAACTAGTGAACTGTTAAAAACCGCTCGATCGGTCCCTTGACCGATCGATCTGGGTAATTTTTTGAAAATTTTATTTGTTTGTTTTAAAACTTGGCTCTTGGGGACAGTGACCTTATTCTTTTGGGCAGTTCTTTTACATAAAATAAGCCCTCGGATGTGTGGTTTTCAAAGGTTTTAACCTCACTTTCGTTTACGTTCTTGGACCTGTGTGGGCTCGTGTGGTTTTGATGGAACTTGGAATCATAAAACGGGTTTTTCTTGGGTGGTACACATGACCCGGGTTTCAAGGCGTGACAACTTGGTATTAGAGCTCTAAGTTTGAAAACCTAAGAGCTGTGGGAGGGGTTTCATCACCTTGTGAGACTAGTTGTGTGTACCTGATTGTATGTGTTTAAATGTTTTGATAACATGAGAATGATAACCTATTGAGCATGAGGATGTTGTGTATACGTGAGTATGGAGGTTGGACCTTACGATTGATTAGTCTTGCCTTTTGGTATTTGAATTAACAAACTCGAAAGCCGAGTTAAAAATGTGTTTGGCTAACGTACTTTCTAACAAAGAATCTAAGTAGGTTACCCAAATTGA
The DNA here is from genome assembly GCA_032360265.1 of Heliamphora ciliata. NCBI lineage: Eukaryota > Viridiplantae > Streptophyta > Magnoliopsida > Ericales > Sarraceniaceae > Heliamphora > Heliamphora ciliata. The sequence continues at coordinate 1,861,455 of JAUMHN010000016.1, read as the reverse complement.
CTCATCACTCTTGATGGTACTCCTCGGTACGTGAAACCTATTTACATGATCTTAAATGGCTAAGTGTTTGCTTGATTATGTGACTTACATCTATAATAACATGATGATTGAATCTTATGTTGTTATGCTCTATATTTCTTTCATATAAAAGTCATGTCTGCGCAGAGAGGACGATGTTGGAGGCAATACTGCCAATATCATTGTTTTTGTAAAACGATTTTCGGTAAAAAATTAACTGGATGGACAAATGCCAAAACGGACTCCAGATAAAAATTTTAACATCGAACGATAAAAAAAACCCGTGCAACCAAAGTTAATTTAGAAGAATATATTTTGTCGATCTATCCTTCAACTACGATTTGATTCCGAGTTGAACCTCCAGTCAGATCTTCTACTGTATTCCCTTACGCAATCCTCGAACGTAATGTGGGCTACGATCCTCCGAGAACTCGTACCGGCAGAACCTCGATATATTTAAGTCTTGAGAGACAAAAATAATATCATAATAATGATATATGAGATATCAATTTTAAACTAGTTCAGCCTACCCGCGTATATATAGGGCTACAGCATGGACCTGAGGAGTAATTATGAGTTAGACTTCCAGTGGAACACAGATACCTACCAGCGATTTCTGTAATTAAAGAAAGACACATAGCGGTATCTGCAATTATGGAAAATTAGCAGCGATTTCTGCAATTTTCATAAAATACTAAATTACAGTTCACACCACTAAAGAACTATAATTGCACTCTCACCTATAATCTCAAGACCTTATTGCATTGAGCTTTTATTATTAAATGCTTACCATTTCTCCCCACGTTAAGATTCTCGATACCCACCAATTAAATTTAATTACTGACAATTT
>JAUMHN010000016.1:1845288-1860487 GCA_032360265.1 Heliamphora ciliata | reverse complement strand
ATAAGATCGCACCCTTTAATGAATCAAAACAACGAATATTAAATATACACAAATCAATAATTATTTCAAGATTAAGACCATAAGCAGTATTCATAATAACCTTGAGGTATGAATTAATTTATATAGTCAGTATAAAATTAATTACTCCGAATGTCCCATTCAATACACACAAAGTGTACTAACACAAAGAGTCGGAACAATAGACGACGTTATTATCTGTTCTTTGTAAAGATGCAGTAGCTTTAACGTGGGACAAGTTCGAAGGCTTATTTTTGAAGAAGTATTTCCTAGCCCCCTTTCGTCAAGGACAGATCCGAGAATTTGTGGAGCTTAAACAAGGATGGATAACGGTGACTCAGTACGTTAACTGCTTAGAGGAGCTGAGCCGTTTTGCTGCCACTATTATACTGGACGAAGAATCGAAGGCACAAAAGATTCAATGGGGCCTAAAACCATCAATCCGAGTTAGAGTCATTTGTCTACAATTCCCGATATACACAGAAGTGATACAAGCAACCCTTTTTAGAAGAAATAGACTTGGCTGACTATAAGAGGATTTTGTGATGCCCCGTCCTCCGAGCACATCAGGACATACATAAGTATAGATAGGGAAATTATTCTAGCTATGCATTCATAATTACATACGATAAATACTACATCATTAAAAGTTCAGAACTTGTTCATAATATTTAACGATTAAAGTCATCTAGAGAATTTAACAAAAGCTACAAAATGTTCGCGGAGACTGAACAAAAAAACAAAAAGAAAGAGAATTTAACGTCTTCAAACAGTGTTGCTTCGATCGGTTGGCTCTTTCCACTCACCCGATCCTCAAAGTCTTCTTTCTCTACGAGCACACCCTCCCTAAAATATTCTTCTTCTTCACATATGGCACGAATGCCATGAGTCAAAACCCAGAAGCAAATTTCCTAAATCGTCTAACAAACTCACAATAAAATATCCTACAATACATATCATATAATACCCAATACAATTTTAAGGCAAAAAAGACAGACAATTTATCGTTTTCAACATGGTAAGCATATAAAAAAATAATTGTGCAAGTACATGACGCAGATAAATCTAATGCAGTTGTCCAGCACGACATACACCTAGAATAATATCATGAATTCCACGCCGGGAATTACAGTGTACACTTGATGGGAATTTGATCACCAAAACTATCCTCGCCTCATTGAGAAATGTAAATCCTCGCCTTGGCTACATGCCTTAGCGTTTTACTCATTGGCAATGGCGTGGGGGCAGGCCTTCTAACTTTGTCCATCCTTATTCTAGGCCAACCGATTCCACATTAAGGACCAGGATGCTCGTTAAGCATCAATCCAAAGTCTAATTAAAAAGCTAGTGAGAAACCCATGGTGCCTAACCTCCTTTTTTATAAACAATCTCCTAATTCATTTTCAAATTTGACAACCAGGGACGCCTTAGATTCAAAACCATAGAAAGAATGATTTCCATATAACCCAACTCGCGATGATAGGTACAAAAGGGACTCAAATAACCCAAGATGTAATGTAAGAATGCTCATAATGTGCAATATGCTTCTCATGTACAATTGATTATAACAAAACATCATAGTACGGTACAAGGTACAACTTACTAAAGTATAAAGTACAATTATACAAGGTATAATCTACAATTCATGTGATATGGGTTTAACCTGTCGATATGGTTTCTAATTATCAAGTTGTTAATTTTACATACCAATCACTCACATAAATCAAATAAGGTCTATATGTTCAAGTTTTATAAAGTAACATGCCACTCAAGTATTTGGCCAATTTAAGTAAGTGTTTAATTGCCAAATTTAAAGTTACAACGGTGTTTTTAAGTACCTAGGCATAGATTTAATTTCTGAATTTTGAACACCAATTAGATAAAAATATTTTCTGCAACTTTTGTGTTTAACACTAAAGTCAGATCCTAGTGCAAAAGGGTCATTTAATTTGATTAAGTAAAAATCGTTCAGCACTTTATAGAGAAAAACACAGAATTTAGACCTCTGTTGGCCACCATTTTGAGGCATCCATTCAAGGGCTATGAGTCTGATTTTTAGCGAGATTTTGGTTTAAGGACTCCTACAAGTTTCATGTTTTGTGCTAGAGCTAGTAGTTTGGAAAACGTTGATGTTGTTGGCCAATTTATAAAGTGGGTTCAGTCAGCCTAAAAAAGGTCTATAGAATAGGTTTTTAAGAGAGAATTCTCAAAATTTTTGGGGTAACATCTGAGGGTATTTTGGGCTGATGTTTTCTCCATATATAGTTTAATATGTTAGCTACATTTTTCATGTTTACCACATTTGGATTTGACTATTAAAAACTTAGGGTTTTGGTCTCACAAAATTATGTGACACGGAGCTCTGCTAATAACTAAGTCACAATAGTGACTTTGGAAAGAGTTTTGACCTATCAAGAGTTCATACTTTTCACTCATTTTTGGTGAACAGTAATACAAGCATGTCCTCTACAAGTTCTATGTTTTTACCTAAGCTCGGTTCTCACTCTAAATTAGGGTTTTTAGGTCTGCAACTCATAGTGGTCAAAATCTAACACTCTTTGAAAAAAATGGTATATCTGGAGTTCTACTCAACGAAATCACTTAAAACCAATTTTGTATGAAAGAAAACTTAAAAAGATAGGTCTGGACATAAAACTTACTTTAATATCATTTTTCTACAATTAGTTATCATATTTTAAAGTTCGTGGTAGAATGTTGGTATGCCCAGAAAATCCGGCTATCTAGGGTTTTGATAACTTAGCTCATATTGTGTAAATTTCTTGATGCATTTTCTTTGCATGCATGTCATATACCATTACAAACCAAAGTTCTAGAACCTATTTAAGCCATAAAACTCAAGAATATTCACATGCAAGCACAACAAGGCTTAATCATATACGAGCAGTCCACAATCTACTCCTACGACATCTTTTTGAGTTAATTTTTGTTTTTCTTATTCTTAGGGTTGATTATAGAGATGGATTGAAGACTATTTTATGAGAGATTGACATAAGGTTTTAGGAGATTTACTTACCTTATTTGAAGACCTAAGAGTAGAGGATGGCTAGAGGACTTGGCTTTGGTGTCTCGTTAGTCTCCAAAGACCTCTTCCTTTGGACTCTCCATTTTTTTCTTCTTCTCCTTTCTTCTTTTCTCCTCCCAAAGGCACTTAGAAATTTCTAGAGTTCCCTCTCTCTCTCTTTACCGAATTTTTTGAAGGAAATAAAGGTTCCAAGGGCTTGCTTTATATAGAAGGGAATGTTGGTGGATTTAATTATGGTTTGGAAGGCTTTTTTGAATTTTTGTAATTTTTTATTGGTTGCATGCAAGGTGGTGCTCTTCTTGAGATATTTTGAGATTTGAAATTTGCAGAAAATCAGAGGGGATTTCGGCCAAGGTGCTGTTTGGTTGATTTTTGTGCTCAAATTTTGTTTTAAGTGCTTATTTGGTGGTATTTTGGCACTACATTATTCAAAAAAATATTTTTAAAATTGATTTGATGTATCTTTTTAGTCTTCTAGTTTACTAAAATAAATTATTTTAGTGTTATTATTATTATTATAGTTTATAAAAATGTTGACAACAATTAATTGTTTGAATGTAGGCAATTAAGCTACTTTAAGCTACTTTGACTAGATGTGATTTTTTGACTTATTTAAGTGCATAAGAACTTTAATAATGATTTGTTCGCCTTTGTTAGTCTATAATATTATATTCGTATGTATATTACATGTATAAAAAGTTTTGGGTCATAATAATGCTTAATTTATATAAGTTTTCTCATTTTTGAGCTTAAAAATTGCAAAAAGTCAGTTTTGGGCACGAACTCCAATGTGGTGGGCCACTAGGGGTATTTTTGTCATTTTTTGATGTTATTTTGTTTTTTGTTACTTAATTGTATTTATATATCTGATTTAGGGTGTCCATGTATCAAAATTTGAATTTTCAAGACTTTTTGCTGTACTAGGAGCAAAATGGTTATTTTACCCTAATTATGAGAATTCTTGATTTTTAAGTTTATATTTTATGTTATTTACTTAATTTAAGATGTCCTGAGACTTTTCTGAGTATTAGGGCTTTGCCTCTGAGTATTTTGTCTTTTTATGATTTTTGGGTTAAATTAGGAATTCGGGTTGAGTTAGAATTTTTTGTCCTTCTAGCGACTTAAGATCTTATCAACTAACTGTTGCTAATACCAGGGTTTAGGCTAGATTGCTCCATGGGTAGTTACCGTTTGGGTTGTTACAACTAGGGTCTCGACTAGGGTGTTACAGATTTGGAGTTAGGAGAAAAGAAATAATAATCATGGAGGATCAATGAAGAGCAAGAAGGGATTCATTCCCAAGAAGCTGTACTACCAAGCAAACAGGCGGGGACAACCAAAGGATTATCCTACAGCACCAATAGTCTGTTTCGAGTGCAACCAACCCAGACACAGGAGGGCACACTATCCACGTTTGATGTAGGGGAAGTGTGGAAGGCCATCGCCTAACTAGAACCAAAGGCCTCAAGGGGTTCCTTGTTGGAGGCAAAACTGTCAAGATCATTATTTTTGTAAACGATTTTTCGATAAAAATAATTGGACAGGCAATCGCCGAAATGGGCTTCACATAAAACTTTTGATATCGAACGATCAAAATAAAACTCGTGCCACCATAGTTAATTTAGAAGAATACCTTTTTGGTCGATTCTCTAACTACGAACTTTTGATTTCGAGTTGAAGCTCCTATCAGACCTTTTACTGTATTCCCTTATATAATTCCTGAACGTAGTGTGGGTTACGATCCTTTGAGAACTCGTACTAGCAAAACTTGGTCAGCGTTAGTCTTGAAGACAAGTTATCAATTTGGTTCAGCATATTGCATATGTATAAGGCTACAGCAGGGACTTGAGTAATTATGATAAAGACTTCTAATGTAACCCAGATACGTATCTAGCGGTTTTCACAATTAAGCAAACCTCTCAGCGGTATCTGTAATTATGAAAATCTTACAGCGGTTTCTTCGATTTTCATAAAACACTAAATTACAGTTCACACCACTAAAAAATGGTAACTGCACTCTAATCCATAATCTCAAGACCATCTTGCATTGAACTCCTGTTATTAAATGCTTAACTGATCTCCCCACGTTAAGATTTCCGATACTCGCCGATTAAATTTAATTACTGACAATTTAATTTAATCAGCATCTTTAAATTCTTTAAACCCTTTTGCTTAACTTATTTGACCACTGGATAATCAAATCCACTTGTAAGATTTGAACTAGTTAAAACTTATAAGCTTCCTTAAGGGGGTATCGTCAATTCTGATCATTCGAGGCGTAGATTCTGTTAATAATTAATATTCACTATATAAATAATACCACTATCCAACTCACCAAGAATATAGACCAATATAAGATCACAACCTCTAATGAATCAAAACAATGAATATTAAATATACGCAAATAATTAATTATTTTAGGATTAAGAGCATAAGCACTCTCATAATAACCTTGGGGTGTGAATTAATTATCCCAATGTATCCCATTCAATACACACAAAGTGTACTAACACAGAGAGTCGGAACAATTGACGACGCTATTATCTATTTCCCATAATCAAGACAAGCCTACTAAAATTTTGTACTACAGTTCTACCGATGATATGTCTATTTTTATATAAACTGTGAACAAATACTTATATTCTATATGAACCTAAAATCTGGTCTTCTGTGTGCAAGGCGTACTCTATGCACTAGATTAAATACTATACAAAATAAAGAACATCTATGCATAATATTTAAAAAAATAATATTGCATATATTGCCCATTAAGATTCGCATAAAATAAAAAATTAATTTTATTAAAAATAAATTAAATACTAAAAATATAGTTTTCAGTATACAACCTTAACAATCTCCCACTTATATTCAAAACTATGCTGCCATACATCTGACTCCCATGCCCTCTACATGACTATCAAAAGTCTTAGCCGATATGCTCTTTGTAAAATGATCTGCAAGGTTATCTCTTGATACAATCTTAGTCACAGCAACATTACCCCTCTATATAATTTCTCGTATCAGGTGATACTTACGCTCAATGTGCTTTCCTTTCCTATGGACTCTTGGTTCCTTCGAGTTTGCAATCGTTCCGCTATAATCACAATAAAGTGTAATAACCGGCTGAACTGAAAGGACCACGTCTATATCCAACAGGAAGTTTCTATGCCAAACGGCCTCATTGGCTACTTTAGAAGCTGCCACATACTCGGCCTCCATGGTGGAATCAGCAATATAGGATTGCTTGATACTCCTCTAACTTATAGCTCCACCTCCTAAGGTAAACACATATCTTGAGGTAAACTTACAAGAATCTTTGTCTAACTAGAAATCTGAGTCTGTGTACCCTAAAGGTACTAAAATTTCTGCCTGGTAAACCAACATATAATCTATAGTCCTTTTTAGGTACACGATTATATTCTTTACCGCAGTCTAATGCTCCTGCCCTTGGTTAAATTGATATCTACTAACTATACCAATGGCAAAGTAGATGTCGGGTCTCGTGCAAATCATAGCATACATTAGGATTCCTATTGTCGAAGCAAAAGGAATTGCCTTTATCTTCTCTATCTCATCAGGTGTCTTAAGACACTGATCCTTGGATAGATTGATTCCATACCTGAAATGGAGAAATCTTTTCTTGGAATCCTGCATGCTAAAACGACTAAGAATATCATCGATATACTTTTCTTGTGATAAGTCTAACATCTTTTATTTTCAATCTCGCACAAGTTTGATCCCAAGAATGTGACTGGCTTCTCCCAAGTCCTTCATATTGAACTGTCTTGATAACTATACTTTTACCGTAGATAATGCTCCACATCATTTCGAATGAGCAATATATCGTCTACATAAAGTATTAAAAAGATCACCACGCTTCTTGTACACACAGGACTCATTTGGACTCTAATCAAAATCATAGGACTTTATAGCTTGATCAAACCGAGTATTCTAAGACGACGATGCCTGCTTAAGTCTATAAATAGATCTCTTAAGCTTGCACAATATATGCTCCGAGCCCTTCGCTATGAAAGCATCTGGTTGTACCATATAGATACACTTATGAAGACTTTCGTTAAGGAAAGTTGTCTTGACATCCAATTTTTAGATTTAGTAATCGAAATGAGCAGCAATGGATAAGAGAATCCAAATAGATTTAAGCATATCAATTGGAGAAAAAGTTTCCTCATAATTGATCCCTTCTTTCTGAGTGACCCTTTGTGCAATAAGCATAACTTTGAAGGTTTTAACCTTCCCGTCTGCTCCTCTCTTCCACTTGTAGATCCACTTGCATCCATGGGTTTTATTCCTTCGGGTGGTTCTACAAGTTTTTAGACCTGATTGGAATACATACATTTCATCTTTGAAGTCAAAGACTTTTGCCAAAGATCTACATCTTTGTCTTCAAGTGCTGCATTGTAATTACAGGATTTGGTATCTAGTTCTACTAGGATCATGTCAAAAGATTCTTCCATGAACATATACCGATTAGTTTGATGAATAACCCTCCCACTATGACGAGACATTACTTATGCCATGAACATATACCGATTAGTTTGATGAATAACCCTCCCACTATGACGAGACATTACTTATGTCTATGTACTAACAGTAACAAGTTGTGCAGAATCTGAACCCTGTACACTAGCACCATGTTCATGATTTGCACCTATCCCAATAATTCTCCCTCTACGACGAGGCAATAGGATATCAGTGACTTGTGGTTTCTCTTCCGTTCTACTAGTACTTCCTCTCATTTCTTCTAGGACAATTTTACTATTGGGTCTATAGTTCATAATATAATCCTCTTCCAAGAATCGGGTATTAATGTTAACAATGATCTTCTGATCCTTAAGATTATAAAATAGGCCACCCTTCGTTCCCTTAGGATACCCAACAAACAAACAGACTTCTATCCTCGGTTCTAACTTACTCGCATTTCCTTTCAGCACATGTGCTGGACACTCCTAAATCTGAATATGTCTCAGATTAGGTTTACGCCCGGTCTACAATTCTGTGAGAGTAAAAAGTACTAACTTAGAAGGTACCAAGTTTAGAATGCAAACTGCTGCCTCTAATGCGAGCCCTCAAAACGAATCGGGTAATCCTGAGTAACTAACTCATCATGGACCTTACCATCTCTATAAGAGTCCTATTCCTTTTTTTTGCTACCCCATTCTGCTGCGGAGTGCCTGGTGCAGTCAACTGGGATATAATTCCTTCTAATGACAGGTAGTCCCTAAACTCTCTAAAGATATACTCTCTACCACAGTCGGATCGCAGTGATTTGATACTTTTACCCAGACGCTTCTCTGCCTCCAGCTTAAATTCTTTGAATTTCTCAAAACATTCAGACTTATAGTGCATCAAGTAAATGTATCCATACCTTGAGTAGTCATTAATGAAACTGGCGAAGTACTTAAAGTCACCTCTAGCCCGAATTATTATATGACCACACACATCAGAGTGAACTAGTTCCAATGGTTCTTTAGCTCTATAGTCTTTGGCCGAAAAGAGCCTCTTGGTCATCTTACCTTCTAAGTAGAATTCACAGACTAGAAGTGCCTCTACTTTTAATGAACTCAAAGGTCCATCTTCTATCAGTCTATTTATCCTTTTTAGATTAATAGGACCCAAGTATAAGTGTTAAAGAAACGTTTGGTTCATTAAAGAATGAAACTTTCTCTTATATGATAAATTAGATGTGTTATTCAATTCAGTTAGTTGCAGCGTATGAAAGATAGAAGTAACAACATAAAGATCATCCACCAATGTACCAGAACAAATAACCTGTTTATTATCCTTAATAACAAAAAATTTATTAAAATAAATCAAATATTCATCTTTAACCAATTTAGAAACGGAAACTATGTTCTTTCTAATGGAAGGTACATAAAGACAATCTCTCAATATCAAAATTTGGTCTTTACTAAAACTGAGAGTGACATCTCCCACTGCAACTGCTGTCACTTCTGTATTATTACCCATATGTAGGTAAATCTCCCCATTACTAAGTTGTCAGGTTTCCTGGATTTCTTTCAAAGAATTACAGACATGATTAGTGGCTCCCGTATCTACACACCAAGTACCGGTAGATGACACCGCTAAACATATTTTCACAACCAGTGAAAAGAAATTACCCTGTTTATTCAGCTTGCTGAGATAAATTGGACATTACATTTTCTAATGTCGTGTCGGTTATAGTGAAAACATCTGCATGTCGACTTTTTTCATACCAGTCTGTGGCCCACTAACTACGTTAGAAATCGTGCCACCATGTTTCTGAACTTTTTTTTTCTTCAAGCTTTTCAGCCTAGAGAAAGAACCATTTTCATAAACAAACATATTTATTAGCATTGAAGGAATACCCTTGGAAGTTAAAGTTATATCCAAGTAACTTTTTCAATCAACAAAATTCGATCCCGTTAGTTTATTTTCTTTGAGTATATTAAGCAGCGGATTGAAAGCCATTTTAATCCTGATAATCACATAATTAAAAATAACCGTTAATAATGATAAGAAAAAATTTAAATTTATTTTAAATTGGTTCCCTCTACCATTTTAAAAAAAATTCACCAGTAGCTTGGTACTCTGTGAATAGTATGTCTCGATGGAAGGACGTCTACTATCTATTGTTTGTCAAGACACGTTTGTCAAGACAGGCCAATTCCTTTTAATTTTACTATATAGGCAACTGACCATGCCAAATAAAATTAAATAGCTGACATAGCTTTGGTCTAGTAAATAATAGCAGTGACTCAGATGGACTGGATACTAATTATTTACAACTAAGTGTTAACCACCATCTAATCCTAAATCAATTGCTTCGCAATAAACTCTTCAGATAGAGAAGTGATCTATACTAACAATTATCCAGAATTATCCCTAACTGAAGTTTATACTGGTAATACTGCAATTAATCTGTCCGATTTGGAGGAAGGTCTTACTGTCAATACGCAAAATTTAATCACATCGCCTACAAACAAGTGATGGAAACCGCAAGATTTATCTGTGAATAAATTCTCCCACTTAGATTTTTAAAATATTTTTTAGGGTTATAAAAATTCATTTAATTAAAATAAATTTATTAATTTCAAAAATCGCACGATCTGAAAGAGTCCAAAACTTATTTTCATGTACACGGTTCCAAATATTTTTGTTTGCCAAACCATCTTTTCGTGTTTTAATGGGTAACAAATAAAATTCGATGAATGCACAGTTTTTCTTTTAATTTTTCAGCTAATTAAGGTAGTGATTAAAGTTATTTAATTATTTTATTTTACTTACACATTTTTCAAAAATAATAATTTATTTAGATTAAATATTTTTTTATTTAATTAATTCAAAATTAAAAATTAATTTTCACGTTTTTTCTAGATATTTGATTTAATAAAAAATCATTTTAAATGTGATATTTTGTAAAAATAAAATATTATGTTTTTTCATTTAATTAAAAAAATTTTATTTTTATTTTTTTACAAAATATTTAATTAAAACCGAATTTTTCAAATTAGTTAAATTAACAAGAAAATATAAAATAGATATACATCATCCACGCAGCTCATAAGAATATAAATGCAGGATATGTATATATTCAGATTTTATGATCGAATAAAAACTCTAATTAGTTTTAGTCTTTGTTCAAAGATAAGTTGTAATGATTCAATCTTTGTCTGTATCAGCTTCCTGTATCCCGATTACATTAGAATTCTCTAATACACTATGATATACAAATATATCATATCTCGATCAAAACATATTTGAAAAGTCGAGCCAAAATAGCTCGGACCAGCCACCACCACCACTGGCCATTCTAGCGCCGTCGGCGCTGCTACTACCGCCATTTTCAGGCAGCTTTTGTTGCCACCTTCGCACTCTGTTTTTGACGTCATTTTTTTGAAAATTAACTCTAAAAAAATAATATTTTTTTTCAAAAAATCAGACCGAAAATAACCCAAAAAACAGCTTTCGATAAGCCTCGAAATAGCCTGCCGCTGGGAGCTTTAGCCGCCCCTTTTTTCCTTGGTGTTTTTGGCTCCCGTTTTTTTTTTAAAATAGCACTGATATCTAGCAATATGTTGTTTTGAAGAACGCCTCAAAAATAGTCCCGAAAAAACTTGAAAATAGCTCCGAAAAGCTGCTACTGCCGCAGTCTAAACGTCGTCGCCTGTGCTGCTTTTTGCTCCCTGTTTTGATGCTGTTTTTTTCCATCGTTTTAGATTGTTTTTAAGTAGTATTTTTTTTCTATTTTATGCTAAAAAATTTACTCAAAACTAGTCTCGAAAACAAAGCAAAAAACCATCGAAAAATGGCCCCGAACCGCCGCCGGTGATGATGTCGAGTGGTTATTTTTTGTGCTGATTTTTTTTCATGTTTTTGGGACCTATTTTAATATTGTTTTTAAGCCAAAAAAAATGAAAAAAAAAACTACTAGAAAACCTGTCAAAAAATCTATGAAAAAACCACCGCAATCTGTGACCCGTAACTCCCGAAACTACAGCCAGTGTCACCGCCTGTTCTTAAATATTCTAAAATAATATTTAAAAACTTTTACACCGAAAATCTATGTCTCATAAGATCACATTCGATCTACAAAACTTAAATTATCACGATCAAACCTCGTGATTAAAAAAAATTAAATCATCATTCAAACCATTCAATTAATCATGAAAAATATGATGATTATAAAATTGAGATTAGAACACCTGCAAAACAAAGTTAGCATAGCTCTAAATCTACCCGGGCCCTCGATAAACTCTAAATAAAAACAAAACGGTTCTTATACCAATTGTTGGAGACAAAACTGTCAAGATCATTATTTTTGTAAATGATTTTTTGATAAAAATAAGTGGACAGAATATCGCTGAAACGGGTTCCAGATAAAATTTTTGATGTCGAATGATCAAAATAAAATTCGTGCCGCCACAGTTAATTTAGAAAAATACCTTTTTGGTCGATTCTCCAACTATGAACTTTTGATTTCGAGTTGAAGCTCCTGTCAGACTTTTTACTTTATTTCCTTATACGATTTCTGAACGTGGTATGAGTTACGTTCCTTCGATAACTCGAACCGGTAGAACCTGATCTGCCTTAGTCTTGAACACAAGTTATTAATTTGGTTCAGCCTACCCACATGTTTAGAGGGCTACAGCAGGAACTTGGGGAGTAATTATGACAAAGACTTCTAGTGTAACCTAGATACGTATCGAGCGACTTTTGCAATTAACCAAACCTCTCAGCGGTCTCTGTAATTATAAAAGCTTTACAGCGATTTTTGCAATTTTCATAAAAAACTAAATTACAATTCACACCACTAAAGAACTGTAACTGCACTCTAAATCATAATCTCAAGACCATCTTTCATTGAGCTTCTGTTATTAAATGCTTAACTCATCTCTCCACGTTAAGATTTTCGATAGCTGCCAATTAAATTTAATTATTGATAATTTAATTTAATTGGCATTTTTAAATTCCTTAATCTCCTGTACTTAACTTATTTGACCGCCGGATAATCAAATCCACCTATATGGTTTAGCCCAGTCAAAACTTATCACCTTCTTTAAAGGGGTATTGTCAATCCCGATTATTCGAGATGTAAATTTCGTCAATAATTAATATTCACAATATAAATAATACCGATATCCAACTCACTGAGAATTTAGACCCATATAAGATCGCACTCTCTAATAAATCAAAACAACAAGTATTAAATCTACGCAAATAATTAATTTTTTTCGGATTAAGAGCAAAAGCACTCTCAAAATAATCTTGGGATGTAGATTAATTTATATAGTCTGTATAAAATTAATTACTCAAATGTGTCCCGTTCAATATACACAAAGTGTACTAGCACAGAATATCGAAATAATAGATGACGCTATTATCTATTCTCCGTAACCAAGACTGGCCTACTAAAACTCTGTGCTACAGTAATGTCGATGGTATATCCATTTTCATCTAAACTGTGAACAAATACTTATATTCTGCAAGAACCTAAAATCTGGTCTTTTGTGTGCAAGCTGTACTCCACACACCAAATTAAATATTGTATAGAATAAAGAACATCCATGCATAACATTTATGAAAATGATGTTGCATACATTGCTCATTAAGATTCTCATAAAAAAAATTTAATTTTATTAAAATAAAATTAAATACTAAAAACATGATTTTTAATATACAACTCTAACATTCCCAACAATGGAGCAAGGATGGGAAACGCTAGGAACTACAATGGAAACGGGCCAATAGAAGGAGTCTTTGCCCTACAAAAAGCAGAAATGAAAAATAACCAAGTCATTCAAGATATGTTCATATAGTTCAATACCTTAGTGAAAGTATTATTGATTCTAGAGCATCCAATTCTTTCATATTGTTGGCTTGCATTAAATATCTGCCTTTCGAATCGGAAGCATTAGATCAAACCCTGAGTGTAGTTACACCCATAGGAGATCACCACGGGTAGATTCTGTTTATAAGACGTGCACATTGAAGAGTAACCGACACCCCAATGTCATGCAACTTATAAGTTATGGACCCCATCGATAACGACGTAATTCTTCGCATGGATTGGCTCTTCCGATATCAAGCCCTCATCGACTATCATCAAAAGAAGATATGGGCACGCGCAGAAGAGGAAACTGTTATGCGGATCGAAGGAGAATGGCATGATACCTTGACACCAGTCAGCATGAAGGCATGTGATCAAGTGACTTCACGAAAAGACTAGTTTGTGTACTTGCCGATAAAGACACCCTGTCAGCCACGAAGTTGCCATGACCGTATGAGAATACGAGGACGTGTTTCCAGAGGAATTTCCTGGACTCCCACCGCGTTAAGAAATCAATTTTCCTATCGATCTCTAACTAGATACTGCATTGATTTTGCCCGCCATGCATTGGATGACTCCCGGCGAGCTAAAAGAGTCAAAGGATCAACTTTAGGAATTACTCAGCAAAGGATTTGCTCACCTATGCACATCACCGCGGAGAACACCGGCATTGTTCGCCCAGAAAAAGGATAAAATTCTATAATTCTAATAGACTATCAATAGCGGAATCAAACGATCAAGAAACGATACCCTTTACATCAAATAGAAGTCCTTTTCAATTAACCCTGACGGGAAAAAACTACAACAATTGTCGGCGAGGGCAGAACTACGAAGATTAAGAAAATTAATCACAACAAGGAATGAGTGGTTTGGGAAGGAGGATGTAGCCTAATCAACAAAGAATAATGGATAGAGTGTTCACACTTCACGGGACAGAAAAGAGGGTTCGTCAATAACCAGTGGTACGCTCGTAGGATAAGGCTTTTAGGCTAACGTTAGTCAGTAACCCCGTGCCATAAACATGCGATGTGATATTTGAAAGTTATTGTAGCAATTGGTTTAAGATTCTAGCAAGATGAAACAATCATTACCAAAAGTTGCTGAATGAATAAGCCCGACTTTGTCTCCATCCTCAAAAGAAAACGAACGGAGTGAGCAAGGACGTAACCTTGAAGAGAGCTCAATAAAAATCCAAAGGAAGATACTCCAAAAGAAAAGCGACTCTGTCGATACAAGCCCTATGGCAGCACATGAAAGTAAAAGTCAACTTAAAAACGAGAAGAAATGATGAGGGCAAATCATCCCCAACTGTTCACGAACTGAGGTACGATACAAAATTTTGAGGGAAAAATTTATTTTAAGGGGGTTAGATTGCAACGACTTGGTTCAAACCGTAGTTGTAACGACTTGGTTCAAATCCTAGTATTAGCAACGGTTAGCCAATGAGATCTTAGGTCGCTAAAAGGTTAGAAACCCAAACTCAATCGGAAATCCTAATTCGATCCAAAAATCTTTAAAAGACCTAATACTCAAGAGGCGAAATCCTAATACCCGGAGAAAAGTCCCAACATCCTAAACTAATATAAATAACATGGAATATTAAATTAAAAATAAAAAATTCTCTTAATTAGTATAAAATAACCATTTTGCATCTGGTACACAAAAAAATTTCAAAAATCTAAAATTTGACGCATGTGTTAGGAATGTATACTGAAAAGCCATGCTTTTTAAGTTTTTTATTCTTGATCCCTGGCATATTAATGAGAAACATTTGAGATATTTTTGCATTCGTGGTTTCATATTTATAT
>JAUMHN010000016.1:1831095-1841379 GCA_032360265.1 Heliamphora ciliata | reverse complement strand
TGGAGGTTGCCGACCATCGTTTGGTATTCGATTTTATTGTGATCGATATGTTATCGTTCGATATTATCTTAGGAATGAATTGGTTGACGACCTTTCGAGCCTACATTGATTGTAACCGACGACGGGTGTTTGTTTGCACTCCAGAGGGAGATTCTTTTTATTTTGTGGGTGACCGGGACAGTGGTTTAGCACCTAGACCTCTTGGATCACGGGCCGGGATAGCGTCAATCTCCTTTTGTCTGCCCTGTCTGTAGGTGAGATTGGTTCCACTCAGGGAGAGCTTCCTCCCGTTGTTTATGAGTTTCCAGATGTGTTTCCGAACGAGTTATTTAAAATTCCACCACGGCGAGAGATTGAGTTTTCCATAGATCTTATCTCAGGGACTACCCCCATTTCTATGCCTTCCTATCGCTTTGTACTAGCCGAGTTAGTAGAGTTGAAAGTGCAGGTTCAAGAGTTGTTGGATAAAGGGTTCATCTGCCCTAGCGTGTCTCCGTGGGAAGCCCCAGTACTATTTGCAAAGAAGAAAGATAGGTCGTTACGTCTTTGTATAGATTATCGTAAGTTGAACCAAGTGACTGTTAAAAACATATATCCTATGCCGCATATTGACGATTTATTTGATCAACTGAGAGATTCTTGTTGTTTCTCGAAGATCGACGTAAGGTCAGGTTACCATCAATTGTGGGTTAGGGTGGAAGATATTTCGAAGACAGCTTTTCGTACGTGTTATGGGCATTTTGAATTTCTAGTCATGCCATTTAGGTTAACCAATGCACCAGCAATGTTTATGGACCTTATGAACAGCATCTTTCACCCCTATCTTAATTAATTCGTGGTGGTATTCGTGGACGACATTTTGATCTACTCCCCATCGGAACAAGAACATGAGGAACATCTTCGAATCGCCTTACGATTATTACGAGAACATCGATTATATGCCAAGTATGATAAATGTGAATTTTAGTTGTCAGAAGTAAAGTTTCTAGGGCATGTAGTTTCAAAGGATGGAGTGGTAGTGGATTCATCCAAGATTAAGGCGATGATGGAGCGGGAAAGGCCGAAAAGTGTGTTTGAGATTCGGAGTTTCTTGGGATTGGTAGGATATTACCGACGCTTTGTGAAAGATTTCTCTAGGCTTGCAGCGCCTCTGACACGTCTTACGTGAAAGGGAATCAAGTTTGTATGGAACGATAGTTGTGAGCTCGCCTTCTCGACATTGAAGACGCTACTAACAAGTACACCCATTTTGACTATTCCATAGAGAGGACTCGGTTATACTGTTTACTGCAATGCATCGCATGAGAGATTGGGTTGCGTGCTATGCAACTAGATAAGGTGGTGGCCTATGGATTGAGACTGCTGAAAGTTCACGAGAGGAATTACCCTACGCATGACTTGGAGCTCGCAGCAGTGGTCTTTTCCCTTAAGATCTGGAGACATTACCTATATGAGGAGCGCTTCGAAGTGTTCTCGGACCATAAAAGCTTGAAATATTTGTTCTCACAGAAGGATCTGAATTTGGGTCAGAGGAGATGGATGGAGTTCTTAGGAGATTATGACTTTGACCTCCAGTATCAGCCGGGTAAGGCAAATGTAGTAGCCGACGCCCACATTCAAAAATTCTTGAGTACGCTAGCAAGGATAGCAATTAGAGAGTGGAATATGCTCGGAGAAGTTGGAGAGTACGACCTTCGTTTGGGAAAGTCCGACAGGAGTGTTGCCCTGTTTACGGCAATTTCTCAACCTACTCTTGTCCGTCGCATTGTGGAGGCACAACAAGTGGACGCTGAGAGCTTGATGTTCTGGGAACAAGTTTTAAATGGCGAGAGTGCCAAGGAATGGACTATCCACCTCGATCAAAGCCTAAGATTTATAGGAAGGATCTTTGTGCCGGAGACGCTTCGGGAAGACGTGTTACGCGAGTTTCATCATTCACGCCTGGTGGTGCATCCGGGTAGCACAAAAATGTATCATGACATACGTAGGCAATTTTGGTGGAAAGGTTTGCAGAAAGATGTTGCGCTTTTCGTTTTGCGCTGTCTCACGTGTCAACAAGTGAAAGCCGAGCACCAGAAACAAGCGGGTCAATTGCAACCTTTACCACCGTCAGAGTGGAAATGGGAAAATATTGCTATGGATTTTGTCTCAGGTCTTCCGAGATCACCGAAGGGGCATGATGCCATATAGGTTGTGGTGGACAGATTAACTAAGTCGGCACATTTCTTACCAATCCGTATGACGGATTCGGTTGATAAACTCAGTAAGCTCTATATACGCGATATTGTTAGACGCCACGGGGTACCAATTTTTATTATTTCTGATCGAGGCCCTCGTTTGGCATCACGTTTTTGGCAAAGTTTACAGTCAGCTATGGGAACGAACCTACTTCTTAGTACCACTTTTCACCCCCAAATGGATGGCCAGTCGGAACGCACCATTCGGATACTCGAAGATATGTTGCGGGCATGTGTTTTGGATTTTCATGGGTCATGGGAGGACCACTTACCGTTGATAGAATTCGCCTACAATAATAGTTATCAATCGAGCATCGATATGGCACCTTACGAGACGTTGTATGGTAGACCTTGCAAATCACCAGTGTGTTGGACCGACGTTGGTGAAACGACCATGTTAGGACCCGAGCTTGTACGTGAGACCACAGAAAAGATCAACACGATCTGTAAACGTTTAATAACCGCCCAAAGCCGTCAGAAAAGTTATTCAGATAAAAGAAGAAGACCGTTAGCATTTGCGGTTGGAGATCACGTATTCTTGAAAGTTTCACCGAGAAAAGGTCTAATGAGGTTTGGTAAGAGTGGGAAGTTATCACCGCGTTTCATCGGCCCGTTTGAAATTCTTGATAGAGTAAGGAAAGTGGCCTACCATTTAGCATTACCGCCTCAGTTGGCCTCGGTACACAACGTTTTTCACGTGTCCATGTTGTGTAAGTATGAGCCAGACCCGTCCCATGTCTTGGATTGGACGAAGTTGAGGGTTGACGATGATGTTACCTACGAGAAAAAATCGGTGAGAATCCTTGACACCAAAGAACAAGTTTTACGGGGTAGGACCATTCAATATGTAAAGGTGTTATGGCTATACCATGGCGTTGAGGAAGTTACGTGGGAACGAGAATCGGAGGTTCATAGAAATTACCCCAGGTTGTTTGGTTCATAAGGTGTGCGTGATTTCAAGGACGAAATCTCCTAAGTGGGGGAGAATGTAACGATTCGGACCCTAGTTAATTTTGGAAATTTAATTAAAATATATATGTTATGTCTCGTGGAAATATTTGAGAGTATAAATCATGCACGAAAGTTTATTTTTGAACTAGTACATGTTCGTAGTGATGGTTGAAGGTTGAATTTTGCAAGAAAATTCGGTTGGGTGATGTTGTATGGTTGTATAGCTCAGTTGTAGCCTTAGTGAAGATGGAGATCGAAGTTCAGGACTGACCGCTCGAGGGGGGTCCTGACCATTTGAGCGGTGGAGTGGCAGAGAGTTGCTGGAGGGTGACCGCTTGAGCGGACTGTCGCGGATCTATTTTTTTTAAACGGTCGCGTGGACCCTTTTCTTTCATTCCTTTCATTCCTCTCTCTCTCTCTAAAGCAAGGGTGAAGGTTAAGGTTTAGGTTTGAGAGCTTATGAAGGTTTGTTTAGCCTCTTTGGGGTGAGTTTCTTGTGTTCCTCTCGACGATTCAACCATTAGAGAGCCGATTTTGGTCTTGGAAGACGATATTCTCACCATGTGGTTGGAGATCTTTGTGATTGGAGCTCGTGTGAAGCTTTTTCTCGTGGATCAAGCATCCCAAATGTAGAATTCAAGACTTTCTTTGAATGTTTAGGTGATATGTGTCGTATATTTTAAGTTTATGAGTATACGAGCATGAAATTTGAGTTCTCTTGAAACCCTAAGTGAGTTTGATGATAATGGAAGCTAGATTATGGATTTATGAGGGATTTAACTTCATCCTATCTTGATATTGTTCTTTCTTATGATTGGAATAAAAAATGAGAATCGAGGGTTTGGGTTTTGATTTAAATCATGGAAATTGGGGGTTTAGGTTTAAAGCAATGGTATGATGAAATTAATATGATCAATGATTAAATTGGGAGTTATTACAACTTATAGTGAGCTTTATTTCATTAATTTAAGTGACACTAGTTGATGTCGAGCCGAAAGTGCGGTTTCGTTTAATAAAACCAATGAATTTGTGAAGTTGGTGCCATATAATGATTAATCCGAAGTTTGAGCCCTAGAGTATTGAATATGTGAATAATGAAAATGTATAATGATACGGGTTGGGCGAGAGGAACCCTTGGGGTTGGACTCGTGCGTGCATTTTGTGATATATATGTATAAAGGGCCGATTTGGGATCCAAGGGATCGTTTAAGGTTGGGCACGAGTTGCTCCACGGTGAAAGATCAGAAAACTACGTAGATTGGGTTCTCTGCCCCCCGGCTAGTGAATTGGGAAAGGACGTTAGTCGTGTCGGGATATAGAACGTCTCGTTACTCCATGGGGCCTGTGTGGCTGGGTTGGTTGTAACGTTGCACGGGTCTATAGGCTCGTTCGACGTCGGCACCTGAATTTATTTGTTAACCACGAGTTGGTGAAGTACAAGAAATGCCACTGTGTGTGTAGGCATGTGTTATAAATTATCGGGTTGGTACATTCATAAATTGGGAATTAAAGGTGTGAAATGTATTTAGTTGATAGAGAACAAGAAACTCGTTTTGTACAAACTGGGTTATGCACGGGAAATTTACTTTGGAATGAAAGATGAGAATTCTATTAAACTTATGCGTATATCCTGCATAACCATCTTCGCATGTCATGCATATATTCAATGTTAGTCTTGTTCCTACGAGCTTCAGCTCATGTTGTTTAACAGCATTTCAGGTAATAACGGAAAGAAGGCCGTGGAGTAAGACTAGTGGTTGATGGCTTTTTGGAAAGTTGATAGGATTACATTGTGTCCTTAATTAGTTAATTTTTGAGAAATGAGAGTGTAAAGATGTAATTCTTTTTGGATACTTGGATTATTGTAATTATGAACTAAAATACCGATGTTGTAAGATCTTAGGGTCATATGTTCATGTGATGCGTGCATGTGAGGTTGAATGTTTTGATCCATCTATGAATGATTTTTGGCAGCAATGTTTGGGTTATGATAAAGAATGATTTAGTTCTCAATTACTTGTTTCCTTGCCACGATTTTACTCCCTCTAGACAGGTTTAATAAAATCATTTATTGAATCTTCTTTTAAAACAGACATTTTTCACAGCTTTTGGGCAAAAACTCTCGGGTGTGTCACCGCTCGAGCGGTCTCCGCTGTGTTTCATTGTCAAAAATTATTTTAAATCAAGTTTCTCATAGATGGATTTTAAGGCATAAATGGGTTGTTCAAAGGCACAGTTTTCAAAGAAAGAATTTTCACATCGGTTTGGTTTGAAAAACATATTCGAACTATATTAAAACGGGATCGAAGCGTTAAAATAATCATCATCTGACTTACATTTCAAACATCCTTTCATCAATTGCTAACATATTTTAGTATTTTTTTAATTTTATTTATATGTGTATTTTTTTTACATTATTTTCCAACTATTTTTCCATTGAAATACATCCAAGATAGGTAGGTCTCTTTCTAATCTTTCTTTTGGTATTTGATTGCGGCCTTTTAATTTTTTTTCTAGACATGGATTGTTCTTTTTTTTTATTTCTTCAAGCTGTGGGGATTTGTAATTTTGGAAGTAGAGTTGTATGGTAATTGAATTTGAATAAACTTGACTAGTTTATACATTTGTTGAAGTCATTCTTATTGTTTAGTTAGGGTTTAGTTTTATATGTTATGGGTAAAAGTAATGGTCGTTATAGTTGGGGTTAAAATTTTTAAATCCATAAAGGATTTGGTAAATTTTGTATTAGAAGAGAATGTTTTTGACTTGATTAATTTTCTAGACTTCTCATTTAGAAGAAGTGGTGATTAGTCGTTCTTCTAATTAGAATTCAAGAATAATTGCTCAGTCGATATAACAAGGTATTTAGAATTCAGTTTATCAATTAATTTAGCTTAAAGAGGTAAATTTTTTGTAGTCTTCTTTTCAATGATTTTCTCATATTCGATTTCCTATAAGGTTCATGTATGAATATGATTACTGATGATTTTATTAGACTTGGGTGAGATTTGGTGGAGACTGATTTGTCTCATGTCACTGGATAATGGTCTTATTTAATAACTTTTTGTACCTTTTAATTATCTATTGTTATTAATGCTATGTAAGTTTCTTTGTGTACAGATAATATTGAACTGCTACTTGTTTTGTTAAGTTATGGTAAAATGATTTTTCGTTTTCTATTTTTATACGAACATACTAGGATTTTTAAGAAAACTACATACATGATTTGATTCAAAGGGGTTTATTTTAAACGGTTATTGTGAGGATAATATCTAGGATTCTATACTTTATAAGAGGTTTTGTTTCGTGGTCCGAAGGTATACCGGGTAAATCTTCTAAGAACGTTTACGTGGTTTCTTATATTCTTTGGAATTTCTAAATAACTATCATCTCTTACCAGTATACTAAAAAACAAGTTTTAAGACAGATCTTGGTTGGCAAAACATATTTGGGATTCGAGGAAGATTTTTATGTTTAGGTCGGCTCATCAAACTTAGACTTTAGGAAAGATGTAAAGGAATGGGTAGTCAATTAGATAATTGTCCTAAAATTACGTCGGCCAAACGTATTTTAGTGCCAACATCCAAGTCTACTCCCCTGATCTGAATTTCAAATGTGTAGAAGGGTTAATCAAATTTGCTCTTTATGATGGACTAGGTCATTATAAGCTTATGGTAATACAAAGGATAAGGTCAAAAAGAACTGTCGTCATTTCAAAATGGCTCAGAATG
This sequence comes from Heliamphora ciliata, assembly GCA_032360265.1. Lineage (NCBI taxonomy): Eukaryota > Viridiplantae > Streptophyta > Magnoliopsida > Ericales > Sarraceniaceae > Heliamphora > Heliamphora ciliata. The sequence continues at coordinate 1,834,460 of JAUMHN010000016.1, read as the reverse complement.
AATAATTACAGATTTATACAACTCAACAGAAAATAAGTGTTTCAAGAGATTAGGGAACACAAACAACTTCATGAGTAATGTTTAATGCTATAGGTGATTCAAAACAATTATGACTTTTAAAATTATACAAACAAAATAATAATACAAGGCATTATAATCGATTGACCCAAACTTATTTTAGTATACTAAGCCTAATACTTGACTAGTTTTTCTTTGGTTTCTCCTTGGTATCCTTACTGTCTGTAAGGCTATTGCTACATTGGTCAAGTCAGCCTTAGTAATACCGTCTTGTTTCAGTTCTCCGGTATAGTAGTAAAGTCATCATCCAATATTAGTCTTCTCTTGCAACTTCCTATGAATCCTTTTTCCTTAGGACTCACTTTACTCAAGATTCTGAATGGTGAAGTATTTATTGTCATAGTTCATGCTTGTTGGAAAACTCTTCTATTTCCATATTACATCTTCTACGTATCGCTGTACAAAGCTCATTAATTAGAATCTTAACAACTTAGCCCATAGAGGTTTGAACTCATCTAAGCAACTCCAGTATCATATGGTTTTGTTTGGATACAAATGGTCAAAAAAAATTACAAATTATCCACTACACTATATCTAAACTCAGATTCACAAAACTAAAATTCACGCTCCGAAAATTATTTCCCTAAAACTACCTTCCAACTCTAAAAGCATATTTACTTTTCTCATTCATGACTTAACTCCTACTAGGTCTATTTATTGACAAACCTGAAATGACATCCAATTCAATAAGTTCGGGGGGGATCATTATCTGTATCATGGCTTATGAGGGTAGAGGCCTGAGCTGCCTAACTCATATAGAATCATCACTAGATTTGATACTGGTTTCAGAACGAAATCTGAGGAAGGTCATATGATTCCATGCACATGAGCTACTGCTATGTCTATTAATGTCTGACTAAGCCTCAAATTAATTAGTTTTATCAATACCTGATCATACATGCTCTTTGCTCATCTTAGTGAGGAGGCGATATCTTTTCATTGTCTATTTCATGGTATCGGGGTAAAAGGTTTCTCGTCCCCTATCTTGACGATCCTTGCTATGTAAATCTATCTATACTCCTTTTAATGATATATGCATATACATCCAGATTCAAAGGCTCTGCTCTAAGGGTTTCCAAGAGCCTAAGGGCTTTTCCACATTGTTACCACGAGATCGAAGTCAATCTGTGTCTTTCATAGGCTTTTAAACTCTTTACAGGGTCCCTATCATTACTATGCACAGAAAACGTCTCTATCACATTTAACTTATCTACATTGATGAACACATTGAGAACATTTAGATGTATAAGATGTCTTATCACATAAAATGGTGTAAAGTGTCCTAAACTCAGGAGTTTTGAAAAATTTTAAATCCTTTGTTTTGGGATTTTAAAATCATTGTTTTGATACCACTTCTGTCACGACCCATTTTCATATATGGCATTCGTGACCGGCTAATGAGTAAAAACTCACCTCAGACCTCTTTCTTTATCTTCATTTAGAAGATTTGTCATTTGTGAACAATAAAGAATTTAGAAATAAATCATTTTCATAAAAAGAAATTTCATTTACATGTCCCAAATTTCGTTTTAAAAATCTCCAGAGTTTGCTAGTTGCGCATGCAAGTGATCTCGGGCAGGAGATAGACATATTCCAGCAAAACTTTTCCTTTAGAGCATCACCTGACATGTTAAAAGCACGTTCGTTAGCAAAACTAGTGTGAATTCATTGATATATGAGTTATTAGTAATTTCTCCATTTCAGAATGATTTTTGTTTAACGGTTTAACCAGCAATTAGTAGGGACCCTACAAAATACACAATGGATATGATCATTCTTTAGCCATCTGGCTATGGCTCCACCCTTATTACCTTGTTTTACTGGTACGCTTGTCGTCCCCTAGTGGTCAGGACGCCATTTAAACAATCATTCTCACAATTCTATCAATTCCATAATCAATTTGTCAATTCCATATCAGATACAATATATCAAGCATTAATGTGAAACTAAAACTAACTCAGATATCGAATGACTCACCTGACGACGCTGATTGTCACTTTTCTTATCCGAAAAATACTCAATTTATACAAAAGAAAATAAACCTTAATTATTATTCTATTGATTTTTCTTTAAGACTTATTTACTTATTTTATTTATTTCTATAGACTTATAAAAATATACTGTAATTTTCTTAAAATTTCTTTTATAAATTCTATAAATCTTATGATTTTATTTTATTATAAACTTTTTATTTAATATATTATAATTACCTTTTATTTTTTATCAAACTCAAGTAAAACATTAAAGCTATTTTTCTTACTTAAAATACTAACCTTTAGTTTATATTAAATTTAACTAGAACATTATTTTCAGAATATAATTTTCTTATTTAAAAAATTATTATTAATCTCTTATTAAAATTACCCAAAATATTCTTATTACTTTTAAAAATATAAATTCTTATCTTATTTTTATTTAAAACCTTTTTCTAAAATATTTAAACTTTATAATTTAATGTTTTAACTTAAGAAATTTTTTTTTGTTACGACCCGAAACCCAAGTTCGCGAACTAAACCCCAAGTCCTACTATAACATCCTGGTCCGAACCCCAGTGGTAACCACCTAGACTGCAACAACTCGGTCCGGATCCTAATTGTAACAGCCCGGACTGTAACTACCCATGGAGTAATCTAGCCCAAATCCTAGTATTAGCGACAGATAGACAATGAGAACCTAGGTCGCTTATGAATAAAAAAAACCCTAAGTAACCTGAAAACCCTAAAAGACACCAAATACTTAGAGGCAAAGCCCTAACACTCAAAAAAGTCTCGTAACAGCTTAAATTAAGTAAATAACATAAAATATTAAATTAAAAATTAAAAATTTCCATAATTAGGGTAAAATGACCATTTTACCTCTAGTACAGTAAAAAGTCCTGAAAATTTAAAATTTGACACATGAACACCCAAAATTAGATATTTATATATAATTAATTAATAAAATAGAAAATAACAACAAAAATGACCAAATTGCCCTGGCATGGACAGCCACCTAGGAGAATATGCCTAAAAAATTACTTTTTTGCCTTTTTAAGCTTAAAAATGAGAAAAATATATAAATTAAACATTATTTTGACCCAATATTTTTTATACAAGTAATATATATAATAATATAATAATATAGGTCAATAAAAGTAAATAAATAATTATTTAAAATCTCTACACAATAAATAAGTCAAAAAACTAATTCCAGTCAAACTAGTTTAATTTTGCTTAAAAGTCTACACCTATTTAATTAATTGCTATCAAAATTATGATAAATCATGAAAAGACTAAATTAATTATAAA
>JAUMHN010000016.1:1819423-1830995 GCA_032360265.1 Heliamphora ciliata | reverse complement strand
GGTGCTGCTCTGGCTACTCTCTACAGCTTCATGCGGACTTTGACCCGGTTCCCCCAGGAGCTCAGTATTGGGGGATACTGGAGGGTTTGGGAGGTATGATTTAGTTTCTGCAGTTCTCCATTTATTTTCGTTATCTGTTATTCCTACTTACTGACATCTTCTTTTTTACAGTTATGGACCTACGAGTTCCTCGAGCTTCATATCCCGACGAACTCTACGGCAGCCCCTTTGGTTATTCCCGAGTAGCCCGGTGGTCCCGAGGGCTGAAGGGAAAGAAGGCCGGAGGGAAGGACCTTGACCGAATTTGGGTGTCTTTGGATCGGCTAACCCCTGACCAGGTATTCTTATTTACTGTTCAATATACTGCGTTATACATCTTACTACACTATTCACTGTACTGTTCGATGCACTGTCTATTGCACTGTTCACTGCACTGTTCATCACACTGTATGGCTTATTGTTTTTTGCATTGTTTTATACTTTAAACTGTTGCAGGTCCACTGGGATGTCTGGAGGGGGGTAGAGGATTGGGCAGGTGCGGATCTAATGTGCAGTTGTGACACTACTGCGAGGCGTATCCTGCTGGAGGGCCCATTTGGGCGGGAGTACTATCTGGGAGAGCGAGTGTTTCGCCAGTTACTCGGCCTGGATCACTTTCGGATCCCAGTGGTTCCTCCAGCCTGTATGCGCCGAACTGAGGGTCTGGGCCCTGTTGACCTACAGCTGGAGATAGTGGGGACCCCGGCTATGGAGCTGCTCGTAGCGGAGGGAGACTACACGACCTGGGCCCAGGCTCATTTGATGAGACCACTAGGGTTTGGCCCGGTTGCCCTAGCAGCAGGAGGATGGGATTGGCACCGGAGGCTGCCAGTGCTGGTGCTGCTACCGCTGACGCTGGTCTTGCTGGTGGTGACGCTGGTCCGGCTGGTGGGGCTAGGCTTGGGAGTGTCGAGATACCCTGGACCGTATCTTCCTTCATAGATGGGTATCCTTTCGATATTCCTATCCCGGTTCCTCCAGCCTCGGAGTTCCGCTAGAGCACGCTCAGGTTTGACCCTTTTCTTACTATTTCTTTTTTGTCCTTCTTTATTCGTAGATTACTCAGTTCTGTATTATTTCTTAACAGACGGATCAGGCTTGGCTGGATCGTCTCATGCTGGTGATGAGCGGCCTGCGGACCCTTGTTCGTCAGCAAGATGCTGCTCTGCGTGCAGCTGGGGTTCCTTTTGCTCCTCGGCCGGTGAGTGTTCGTCTTTTGATTTCTTTGCTCTCCTTTATACTGTTTCCTTATTTTTTTTATCTCTTTTGACAGCCTCCTGTAGTTGCTGCTGTTCCACCACCTGCTCCTACTCCTGCCCCGGTTCCAGCACGTAGTCGCGGGTCTTATGCTTCTTTCTGTGCCCGTCCCCGAGGATCTGTCTCTTTTGCCCGGAGCCGCTCTAGAGTTGTCTCCTCCTCCTCTGACAATGACGACGGTGATGAGTTCGACAGACTTTTCAAGGATAATAGCTCGGAGGAGGTCGGTCCTTCTTCCCGCCGAGTCTGCCCGAGACATGAGTGAGAGAGAGACCCCCCCTTTTCCCCAATTTTATTTATATTTATGATACATTTATTTTGATGGGCCTACGTGCCCCAGTTTGACACACTTACTTGATTCATGGGCCTGTGTGCCACAGTTTACTGTTTTATTGGGCCTGGGTGCCCCAGTATTACTTTGCTACTTTTTGATGCACTTTGGGCCTTCATGCCATTTTATTATCTGCTTATCTGTCTGTTGTATGATTCTCTCTTATTTACTGCTCAAACTGCATTGGATGCATAGTTCAGATGTCACAACTAGTACAGATCACACAAACTGCAAATTATCCCATACCCGTCATGTTCAAACATGGCAGTCGCCACTTTCCCAAAATGTACACTTGGCGGTCGCCTGGTCAAAGGAATGATGTCACTATACTATGTTTTTTTAGAGTTGGCGGTCGCCAGTTTCAAGATGGCGGTCGCCACTTTGAATGGGCCATCTGCCAAAATTTTGATTTCTCGCCTTTTTTAACCTAATAAACATAGCCTTGGAGGCCCCCATTTGCTGTTACTCTGACTCAGATGGCTTCTCCTCTTTCTCTATGGATTGAAGTATTTTCCCATATTGAACGTTTGAACTTCTCCCCGTTTGGCTTGAATGTCCTTTTCTCACTGAGGGCCGTGGAGATTAACAGTCCCTTATTATCAGCTGTTACTCAACTGTGGGATCCGCAGTCTCGCGTCTTTCGGTTTGACCTTGAAGAACTCTGCCCCACTGTAGAGGAATTTGCTGCCACGTTGGACTTGACTCTATGGAATTCTGTTATTGTCCCCACTCCCTTTCTCTCTGCTCGGCAGCAGATGATGCAACTTTGCGGTCTGTTTAAGATAGAGGCTTCTCGTCTGACCTCGGGTGACTGTCTTGACATTCCATGGCTTATTGAGACGTTTCATTCTACTGGTGACCTCAGCAATCTAGATTTTCAGGTGTGGCGCTATTATGAACTTTGCTTCTGCCTCCTTGCCCAGTATCTTCTTGTCCCTTCCGATAGGTGGGTTAGTTGTGTCCTGGTTGACATTGCTGTCCAAACGTGGATGGGGAGAGACTTCGTGCCGCTGGTTTCGGCCGAGACATTGCTGGGCTTGGACACTGTTCATCGTGGCGAAACCACCACCTTTGCTGGCAGCCCTTTACTTCTCCAAGTGAGCTTAACACCTTCCCCTGTATCAAGTTCTCTGTCATACTTCAAATCATTTCTCTTACTGTTTTAACTCTTGCTATAGATCTGGCTGATAGAGAAGGTAAATCTTGTACTGAAACCTCCCACTGACAGGCACAATGCCATTGCTTTTCTTTACCGCTCGCGTTATCAAATATGTGACACTGAGGCATTTTGGCGACAGTATCTTTCTACTCTGACTGGCCTAGACATTACTTGGCAGTGTTCTTGGTGGCAGGTTCCTGCTATGACTCTGACCACTATGGATCACCCTGGCATTCTGCTAATTGGTCTGTGCCAGACTACTTTCTACTGCCCTCATAGGATCATGCAGCAGTTCGGGCGAAGTCAGATCATATCTCGTAGCATTCAAGGTTGTCTATTTTCTTTTACATTGCGAGCTCCTTTTCTAGCACAGTATCGGGATGCCTGGCCTTCTCGTTCGCGTATGGAGATGCAGAAGCTGGAATGCCCTGAGCTTTCTGCTGAATACGAGACATGGTTTACACAAGATAGGGAAAAGAAAGATGGAGAAGAGGAGAAACAAGCGACGAAAAGGAGGAGAATTTGAGAACCTCTGCTTTGTTTTGAAAATTCCACAGGTTTCCTTTTTTGTTTGTTTTGTAGAGTCAGGGACTTGCGTGCCCCTCTTTATTTAAGAACTTTGTAATTTTGCCTAAAGTAATGAAAAGCTCTCACTTTATGTTTAAGATGGTTTAAATTTATCCAAAGTTTTGATGACTTTGTTATCAAAATCCAGAAATTATTTTGCATTGGTGTTACTCAGATTCAAAGATGGTTAATAACAAAGAATATGGCTGAATTTCTCAAAAGAAGCTGTCAACGTATCCCAAAAAGATGGAATCAGGCCTTAACATTGTTCGGGCTCGGTTTTTACTCGGGTATTGACACTCTCCTTTTGTAATGCCCTTACTTTTGCTAAGGTCGCCCTTTCAGGTTTTCGGCCTTGCGGGCTGCTCTAACTTTTGCCTCAGTTGCCTTTTCGATTTTCAACTCAGCGAGCTTTTATTTTCTCCTTATTTTTACCTCAAGGATAGTATTTTTTGAGTTGATCGAGGTTAACTGGAGTGGAGAATGCATTGGCATCCAAGTCCATAGTAATGACTGCATCACCGGTCATGATGGTTTTGATGAGAAACGGTCCAGACCAGTTTGGCTTGAACTTGCCTCTTGGGTCGAAGATAGGAGCTCTGATTTCCTTAAGAACCAGATCTCCTTCTCTAAGATTCCAAGTCTTGAACTTCTTATTGAGCGCCCGAGCTATTCTCCTTTGGTAACCTTGTACATGAAATAGGGCTTGCAGTCTCCTTTCATCAAACAAAAGCAATTCTTCCATCCGGTTCCTCCGCCATTCTACTTCTCAGATATTGGACTCGGCCACTACTCTTAGTGAAGGGATTTTCACCTCAATGGGAAGTACGGCTTTCATCCCATACACTAAAGAGTATGGCGTTGTTCCTGTTGAAGTTTGAATTGACGTTTGGTATCCCCAGAGTGCAAATGGTAGATGCTTCGACCAATCTTTATGTGAGTTGATTGTCTTTTGCAGGATTTTCTTATTGTTCTTGTTTGCTGCCTTAACTGCTCCGTTGGTTTGCAGCTGATATGGTGAGGACTTATGAGCCACGATTCGGTATTCCTCGAAAAGATCCAGAACCTCTCCTTAGAAGTGTGAGCCATTATCCCAGATAATTTCATGCGGTACCTCGTATCGGCAAATGATGTTTTGCTTGATAAACTTAGCGACATGGGAGGCCTTCAATACCAAGTAGGAAGCTGCTTCCACCCACTTGGTGAAATAGTTGATGGCCACCAGGATAAACTCACGTCCATTGGACGCCTTCGGGGTTACTATGCCAATAACGTCAATGCCCCATACTGAGAATGGCCATGGTGACGTCACGTTATATAGCTGAGACGGGGGAACATGCATAAGGTTTGCGTGAATCTGACACTTATGACACCTCCGCACAAACTGAATACAATCTGTTTCCATTGTCATCCAAAAGTATCCCTGTCGTAGGATTTTCTTGACTAACATATTTTTGCTCATGTTGGCCCACAGACTCCTGCGTGTATTTCTTTCATCAGTTCTTGATCTTCTTCAGTGTTTACACATAGCTTATTAATCCCAGAATATCCTCATTTGTACAGTCTACCACCACAAATGACAAACTGCACAGATAGTCGTCGTATTGCCCTTTTATCCTTTTTACTGGCAAACTTAGGATATTCTCCTTTCTCTACGAAGTTCTGAATGTCAAAGTACCATGGAAGGCCGTCAGTGCTTTCTTCAATGGCAGATGTTATCTCATAAGCCGGCTTCCTCTTTTGCTCAATTATCAAGGGCCTCATTTGAGCTCCAGGCAGTATGTCAATCATGGATGCTAGGGTGGCCAATGCATTGGCGAACTTGTTCTGCAGTCTTGGTACATGGGTGAAGATCACCAGTTCAAAGCATGGCATCAGCTTCTCTAGTTCTTGATGATAGAGAATCAAGGTTAAGTCCCTAACTTTCCATTCTCCTCTTGCTTGTGAAACCACTAGCGCTGAGTCTCCGATGACTTCCAGCTTTCTTGCCCCTAATTCTAAGGCTGCCTCCACTCCGGCTAAACATGCCTCATACTCAACCTGATTGTTGGTGACTAGGGACATGCGATTCGTCGGGAGTGACAAGGAGGACTCCTATTCCATAGCCATATTGATTGGATGCGCCATCAAAATATAGAGTCCATTTGTCATCCCCAAATTTCATTAGCTGTTCGTCAGGAAACTGAAATTTCATGTCTTCTCCTCCTTCAATTGGTTGATCGGCTAAGAATTCTGCCACTGCCCTGCCTTTGACTGACTTCCGGGTAACCTACTTTAGATCGAACTCTAATAATAGCAGCAACCATCGAGCCAGCCTTCCTATCAGTGCCGGCTTTTCAAACAGATACTTCAACGAGTCCATCCGAGAGATGATATTTACTGTGAAAGACAGCATATAATGCCTTAATTTTTGGGAAGCCCAAACCAAGGCCCAGCATGTCTTCTCTAGCGGCGTGTATCGTATGTTTAACCCGGTCATCTTCTTTCTCAAGTAGTAGACAGCCTTTTCGATTCTCATCTCACCTTCTTGTGCCAGCATACATCCCATTGCCGAATCAGTTACTGACAAATAGAGGATCAGTGGCTTATCAGGTTCGAGAGGAGCTAGAACAAGTGGGCTCTATAGGTATTATCACACGGCATCAAAGGCATCTTGGCATTTCTGATCCCATTCGAATTTGACTGCTTTTTTTAGCAGACAGAAAAGCGGATCAAAGGTAGTTGTCAGCTTTGCAATGAATCGGCTGATAAACTGTATCTTACCCAGAAAACCCCTAACTTCTCGCTCGGTCCTCAGAGGAGGCATTTTCAAAATTGCCTTGATCTTCAAAGGATCCACCTCGATACCTCGTTGAGTGATCATGAACCTAAGCATTTTTCTAGCAGTGACTCCAAATGCACATTTCTGGGGGTTGAGCCGCATCTTGTACTTTCGAATCCCCTCCACCGGGTCAGAAAATCAATAAAAGACTCTCGATTCTCCTATCGGGTCGTTTCGAGCTCTCGAGTAGTGACGTCTAGCTGGACATTGTAGCTGTACTGGCTAATGAAGGCGGTGGCTATGTCCTCCCATGTTCTTGTTTTGGCCACTTCCAGTGAGAGAAACCATCTTTGCGCAGCCCCATAAAGTGACTGATGGAACAATTGGGCCTTAAGCTGATCATCGATCCCCATGGGGGAGAGGGTGCCAACATACATTCTCAGGTGGATACGGGGATCCCCAGTGCCATTAAACTTTTTCATTTCTGGCATCTTAAACTTCTCGGGCAGTTTTGCATCCAGGAATAAGCATAAACCACCTACGTCCAGTATATATTCTTCTACTCCTTTAGCTTTTCTCAGCACCTTTTCCATCTGGTCAATCTTTTTCGCCAGTGCAGATTTCCTAGACTGAGCGGTATTTTCATCTTCTACCACAATCGGGCGAGGAACCCGAGGTGGCACAACAACTTGCGGTATCTCTGGTCCCTGGTTGTCATTCTAAAAGTCTTCGCCGTTCTCGTTCGTATTGTCTGGCTGTCCATTCACACCGAGCATACGGGCCTGAATTGCTTGTATCTGTGCCTGGCACTGGTTTTGAGCATGGGTCTGCTGCTCCACATACCCGCTGTATCTCGGTAATAGCCCTCATTAGGGCTGTCAGCTTAACTTCATTTTTGGCCATCTCAACTGACTGTTTGGGTACCCTACAGAGTCTTCCTGTCACTGATCTTTTCTAGACACGTGCTGACTGTACTTTTCTTGGCTCAATGGTAAACTTACAGCGAACACCTGAACCCCAAAAGTAGAGTAACCAGCATCAGACTCTTTTCGGCAAAACATTCTGACAACAGGTAGCAGATATCTCGGATTCTCGAAATAGTGAATCACAAAGACTGAAACAATGCCCCTGTTGGGCTTATGTTGGTAGTATAACAGGATAACCCAAAAACCAGAATAATGATTAAGAAGAGGAATCAACTAAATTCTAGAGGGAAAGCTCATCTAAGATGGGGAAATGGACAGCATAACGGTAGAGAAATAGAGCTACGTTGACTGGATTGGTTCAACCTACGGAAAAACGGGCAGCGTAATGGTAAGGAAATAACTCTCACAGGTATGACAAGGGTTTGAGAGAAACAAGTCTATGTCAAGAGGGAGGGAACTAACGACCTAGAAAAATCTCAGAGGAAAGAGAAACTACCCTAAAAGTGTTAAACAAAACACGGGCATGACCCCGGAAAAAAAACTACGGTGTGAAAAATCGAACGAGGTGAAGAACAAAAACCTGGGTAAGAACCCGAAGGCAAAACTAATCTAATCAAAGGACAACAAGAAACTCGGGCCGAGCCTGGGGTAGGAACTAGTCTAATCTGAACAAACAATCTGAACAAACAATCAGAACAATAAACAATCAAAACATACAATAACGAAAAACACATAATTCTACTAGGGTTAGCAGCACCAAATTGGGGAGTTCTAAGTTCACTATATGCAAAAGGCCAGTTTTGGTCAATTAAAAAGGGTACCTTCTGAATAGAGTTGGGTATATACCACTCATTCTTGGAGTGGTGCAGGACATGGTCAAACAGTACGCCCGAACCCTTTTACTGCACCTATGGTAGCATACAATCAGTAAGGGTTGCCCGTTTTCCCAATAATTCTCAAAACGGATTAACGTTCAGAGCATCAGGTCGACTGGCAGGGGGGTTTGAAAAACAATATATATGCATGCAAAAATGCAAATGAGAAATTTTATTAAAAACCAATGATGTTTTCAAATCCCAATGCGACAGTATTTTATGGTGACTCTGTTGGGGACTGATTTATAAAATCAAATAAGAGGGCTAGATTTGGTCAAAAAAAAAAGGAATTCAAAAGATGTTTTGAAAAATACTTTAACACCTTGAAAACTAAATTTTGAAAAACCCTTTTTATTGAAAATAGAGTCGCCACTTAGTTTTTAAGAAAAAATAAAAAAAACAAAAATGGCTTACTGATCTTGAAAACGTTAACTAGAGAAAGTGGGTTCGGGGGCTAAGGTACAAATCGGGGAAGGTGTTAGGCACCCCGTTCACCTAACCATAAGGTTGGCCTCTACTAATCATCATTGGTTCCTTAATAGAATTTTTCAAATACATACAAATAAAGAATATGGTGGCGAAGAGGGAACATCCAAAATCAAATATGAAAAATACATAACATATGTACATAGCACTCCAAATCAAAACAAATAAAGAGGTAAAATCCTATGTCCTAAGGCATGCAATTTCTAACTAAAATGATACATGGAGCATATTCACATGCGATTTCACAAAAATAGGCTAACTATCATGATTTGCCTAAAAGAACAAAATATACTAAAAGATGCTAAAATTACCTAAACATGAATTTGCTACAAAAATAAGCTGAACTATTCTAAACATGCATTTAAAGAAAATAATCAAAACATGTATAAACATACATTAGATAAACATTTAATACTAAATGTAAAGATGCATAAAAATTCCATATTAAAAGAAAACTTATTAACAAAAGAAAATAAGGGTTATATGAAAAGGAGAAATTAAAGGTTTAAAGAAAATCTAAAAAAAAAGTTTATGAAAGAAAAATATGCTATAATGAAAAGGTTAAAAAATGTTCATTTACTAAAAGAAAACTTAACTATTCACCTAGCTATTCACATCTTAAGAAAATTACATTTAAAGGTGAAAACTAGCTTGAATGACTTTTTATGATTTTTGAGTTTAATAAAGAGAAAAAAAGATAAGATGAGATAAAATGTTATGAAAAGAAAATAAAATTTTAAAAGAAAGAAAATAGAGTTTTAAAAGAAAAATAGGTACTAACATTAAAGAAAAAAAATACTAAAGTTAGTAAAGAGAAGATTAAAATAAAAGGAAAATAGGACATTATAAGAGAATTTAAAGCTAGTGATAAAATGGAAGAAAAATAAAATAAAATGTTAGCAAAAGAAACTACATTAACATTAAAAGAAAGAAAAAAGATAGAAAATAAGAGTTAGAAAGAAAATAAAATAAAATGGAACATTAAACTAGTGTTACAAGAAAAAAATGAAATAAAATGCTATTAAAAGGAAAATTAGACTAACTAAAAGAAAAGAAAAGAAAATAAATGTTAGAACATTAAATTAGTATAAAAAAAAAAAAGAAAAAGAGAAGAAATGAAATGAAATGCTAGAATTAAATGGGTATAATATTGATTATTATAACCATTTTAGTGTAAGTACTTTGAATTACAACAATATCGACATTGTTTTGTCGTATCGTTTAATTATATTAGCACTAATTTGATGCATATATGACAATGTACTTAGTGTAAATGTGTGAATTAAGCAACGGATTAAAAGATTAAACTAAATAAAAGTAATTAAATAAGAATAAGATTAACTATGTAAATAAGAAGGAATACTTGAATTGAAATTAAATGTAACCCGATCACACCAAGAGATAAAGAATAGGGTTAGAAAGAACGGGGATCCAAACAAGATACCTGAATTGTGGAATCCTCAAGTCAGGAATATGCTCTGATGGGCCAATCCTCGGGTGGTGATCCAAGACTTCAACGTCGGTCGGAGGTTCGGCAGGGTCTCGGCGTCAGAGCTCGGGATCACTCGATATATCGGCACAGTCTCTCTCACTCAAAATTCGTGCTGAAAACGTCCACTAGGGTACGGTATTTATAGAATTCTTCAGCCAATGAGATGTTGCCACGTTTTGGGACACGTCAGTCCATTTGGAGTTGGCAGTCGCCATGATGCAAGTTGGCGGTCACCATATTTTTGAAAGGTTCCACAAAGTTCTATAGCGGTCGCCACAATGAAAGGTGGCGGTCGCCATGATGAAAGGTGGCAGTCGCCATGATGAAAGGTGGCGGTCGCCACTTTAGCTAGGGTTTCTACAAAGTTCTGTAGCGGGCGCCATGATGAGAGTTGGCGGTCGCCTTACTTGGGCAGTAAGTTTCGATGGTTCGTTAAAATTTCATTGGTTTGAAGGTTTCAGGTTCAAATACAGAGCTTGGATCACTTTCCGAGGATTGTATCGAGGCACTAATTCACCTGTTTTCATCATCGGATTCGCCTAAGATTGGACGGGGTCAAATTGGGGTGTCTACAGGGTGGCGTAATAATAGGAGTTAGATTTCGCGATCCCACGTTTGACCTTGACCTGAGAGTCGAGAACCTAAGTGTTGACTTGTCCACACCCTTGCCGTCAGTGATGACCCGGCTAGACACTTAGTCCGCTACGTAGTCATCCCACCACTTAAGGAACGCTCTTTGTTGGTCGGTAGACTTGGTTAGCGTGTTGAGATCATGTGGTTTTAGGATGGTTCATCTCGGTTGTGAGAACCTAGAATAAATTAAGTTTAAATTGGATTAGAAAATTAAATTGGTTGCATCATTTCTCATCACAATCACTGTCATGGTTAACCTATTATTTTATCTGTCATGTTTTGATCTGTTACATGTGAAATATTTGTGTCACGCCCCAAAACCCGGGGTCACGTGAAAATTCACCAAACAGCAATTTTATGAAAATATAAGTTTTCATACAATGAAATTCGCCTGTTGAAACCAATGGAATACCCAATAAAGGATCTCTCATAAATAAATAACATATAGTTCTAACATGCATACAGTATATCGCCTTATGGCGTACAAAACCTGCCTTCAGGAACAGGCATACCAAAAAGAGAAAACTATAAAAGTCTTCGGCCACCACGGGCACCACCAAAGCTACTCTTCATCCACATCATCATCACCTGAAAATGGTTTTATAGAAAATTCCACCCGTGAGCTAAAGCCCAATAGAAATAAACAATAAGCTGTAAAGTAGGAAATATGCAATCATATAGAGTGGGAGCTAAACTCAACCACAGAACCCAAAATGGTTTTCCACAAACACCAAGTTTTCCCATCAGACTACACAAGTGTCCCAAAACGGTTTTATTTCATAAAACCCATGTTTTCATCCTTCAAACCAGGTATTGCAACTAATGCAAATGATTAACCATAGTTAAGGAAAAACAGTAATAAAAAACATTATTCCCACACAGAATGTACTATCGTGGAAAAGAAGAATAAGATCCTATGTACTGGCTCTATCACAAGGGGACAGAGAAAACAACTATAGACTCCCACCCATTACCTAGTTCCAGAATCACTCAAGATCTACTAGGTAATGACAAGTTCTATACGGAGCACCATAACGAACCACTTA
>JAUMHN010000016.1:1795485-1808411 GCA_032360265.1 Heliamphora ciliata | reverse complement strand
ATATTTGGTTTATTTTAATAACTCTGTGGTTATTAAGGATAATAAACGGGTTATCTGTTCTGGTACATTGATGGATGTTCTTTATAGTATTACTCCAATCTCTTTTACCCTGTAACTAACTAAAACGAATAATATATCTATATTACCATATAAGAGAAAGTTTACTTCTTTAATGAACCAAATGTTTCTTTGGCATTTACACTTAGGTTATATTAATCTAAAAAGAATAAACAAACTGGTAACAGATGGACCTTTGAGTTCATTGGAAGTAGAGGCACTTCCAGTCTATGAATCTTGCTTAGAGAATAAGATGACCAAGAGGTCCTTTTCGACCACAGGCTATAGAGCTAAAGAATTGTTGGAGCTGGTTCATTCTAATGTATGTCGTCCTATGACAATCCGGGCTAGAGGTGGCTTTGAGTACTTTGTCAGTTTCATTGATGACTACTTAAGGTATGGATGCATTTACCTATTGCACCGTAAGTCTGAATGTTTTGAGAAATTTAAAGAATTCAATGTGAAAGCAGAGAAGCGTCTGGATAAAAGTATAATCACTACGATCCGACCATGGTGGGGAATACCTCTTTGGAGAGTTTAAGGACTACTTGTTATCAGAGGGGATTACATCTCAGTTGACTGCACCTGGCACTCCACAACATAATGGTGTAGCAGAAAGAAGAAATAGGACTCTTATGGAGATGGTAAGTATCACCTTATATTTTGAACATGGTACCTTCTAAGTCAGTACCTTTTACTCCCATAGAATTGTGGACCGGGGGTAACTGTAAGTATCACCTGATAGGAAAAATTATATAGAGAGGTGATGTTGCTGTGACAAAAATTGCATCAGGAGACAACTTTGCATATCCTTTTACAAAGAGCTTACCGGCTAAGACTTTTGATAGTCATGTAGAGGGCATGAGAGTCAGATGTATGACAGCATAGTTTTGAGTATAAATGGAAAATTATTAGGGTTGGTATACTGAAAATCATGTTTTTAGTATTTAATTTAATTTTTAATAAAATTAATTTTCTATTTTATGAGAATCTTTATGAGCAATGTATGCATATCATTTCTTTATTATGCATAGACGTCTAATATTCTGTATAGTATTTAATCTGGTGTGTAGAGTACGACTTACACATAGAAGATCAAATTTTAGGTTCTTGCAAAATAAAAGTTTTATGTTGACAGTTTAGATGAAAATGGACATACCATTGGTACGACTGTAGTACAGAATTTTAGTAGGCCTGTCTTTATTATGGGAAACAGATAATGGCATTATCTATTATTTCGACTCTCTGTGCTAGTACACTTCGTGTGTATTAAACGGGATATTTGGGATAATTAATTCTGTACTAACTGTATAAATTAATTCACATCCCAAGGTTATTATGAATAGTGCTTATCCCCTTAATCTTGAAATAATTATTGATTTACATATATTTAATATTCGTTGTTTTGATTCATTAGAGGGTGCGATCTTATATGGGTCTATATTCCCGGTGAGTTACATAACGGTATTATTTATATAACAAATATTAATTATTGACAAAATTCATGTCCCGAAAGATCGAGATTGACGATACCCTTTTAAGGAAACTTATAAGTTTTGACCAGGCCAAACCCTGCAGGTGGATTTAATTATCCGGCAGTCAAATAGTTAAGTAGAAGAGCTTAAAAAATATCGACATGCCGATTAAATTAAATTGTAAGTAATTAAATTTAATTAGCGGCTATCAGGAATCTTAACGTGGGGAGAAATGGTAAACATTTAATAACAGGAGTTCAATGCAAGAAGGTCTTGACATTATAGGTCAGAGTGCAATTATAGTTTTTTAGTGGTGTGAACTGTAATTCAATATTTTATAAAAATTGCAGAAACCGCTACGTCTTTCCATAATTGTAGAAACCGCTGGTAAGTATCTGTATTCCACTGGAAGTCTTACTCATAATTACTCTCCAAGTTCCTACTGTAACCCTATATATATGCGTGTAGGCTGAACCAGTTTATTATTATTGATATATCATATTTTGTCTTTCAAAGACTAAAATATATCTGGGTTCTGCCGGTACGAGTTCTCGATAATTCGTAGCCCACACTACGTTCGAGGAACGCATATGAGAATATGGTAGAAAATCTGATAGGAGCTTCAACTCGGAATCAAATCGTAGTTGAAGAATAGATCGACAAAAGGTATTCATCTAAATTACTTGAAGAATAGCTTCAACTCAAAGGTCGATCTTCTATCAGTCTGTTTATCCTTTTTAGACTAATATGATCTAAGCGTAAGTACCAAAGAAACGTTTGATTCATTAAATAAGGATCATTTATCTTATATGGTAAATTAGATGTGTTACTCAATTCGATCAGTTGTAGTGTAGGAGAGATTGAAGTAATAACATAAAGATCATCCACTATTGTACCAGAACAGATAACCCATTTATTATCCTTAATAACCACAGAGTTATTAAAATAAACAAAATATCCGTCTTTAACCAATCTAGAAACGAAAACTAAGTTTCTTCTAATAAAAGGTACATAAAGACAATTTCTCAATCTTAAAATCCGATCTCCAAGTTTCTTCTAATGGAAGGTACATAAAAACAATCTCACCTTTGTATTATTACCTATTTGTAGGTAAAATTTTCCATTACTGAGTTATCGAGTTTTCTGGAACCCCTGCAATGAATTGTAGACATGATTAGTGGCTCTCGTACCTACACACCAGGTACCAGTAGATAACACCGCCAAATATGTTTTTCACAACCAGTGAATTGAAATTACCATGACTGTTTAGCTTGCTGAGATAAACTGAACATTACTTTTTTCAGTGTCGTGTCTGGTTGCAGTGAAAACATCTGTCTTTTGGTTTTTTCACACCAGTCTGTGGCCCTCTAACTACCTTGAAAATTGTGCCACCCTGTTTTTAAACATTTTTCTTCTTCTTACCTTTCATCCTACAGGAAGAACCCTTTTCAGAAATAAACATATTTTCTGGTATCCTAAGAATACCCTCAGCAATTAAAGCTATATCCATATTCCTTTTTCAGTCTACAGAGTTTGGACCCGTTAGTTTATTTTCTTTGAGTATAACCGCGAGTGAATTGAAAGTCATTTAATCTTGAGAACCACATAATTAAAATAACCGTTACTTATGACGAGAAAAATTTTGAATTTATTTTTAAATTGATTCCCTCTACCATTTAAAAAAAATACGCCAGTAGGCCGGTATCCTGTGAATAGCATGCCTTAATGGGAGGACGTCTACTATCTATCGTTTGTCTAGACAGACCAATTTCTATTAATTTTACTATCTAGGTAAGAACCAATTGCCAAGTAAAATTAAATAGCTGACATAGCTTTGGTCCAGTAAATAATAGCTGTAACTCTAATGGAAAGGATACTATTATTTACAACTAAGTATTAATCACTATCTAATCCCGAATTAATCGCTTCACAATGAACCCTTTAGATAGAGAAGTGATCAACACTATAATTATTCAGAATTATCCCTGAAGGAGGTTCGTACTGGCGATACCGCAATTAATTCTGTCCGATGGGAGAAAGGCCTTACTGCTAACACACAGAATTAATTATATCACCTACGAATTGGTGTTGGAGATCGCAAGATTTATCTGTGAATAAATTCTCTCTCCCATTTAGATTTTTAAAATATTTTTGAGAGCTATAAAAATCTGTTTAATTAAAATAAATTTATTAATTTTAAAAACCACATGATTCAAAAGATTCCAAAACATCTTTTCATGCACATGATCCAAAAAGATTCCGGTTTGACAAACCATCTTTTCGTGTTTTAATGTGTAACAAATAAAATTACCGATGAATGTATAGATTTTCCTTTGCTTTGAAGCTAAGGTATTGAATAAAGGCAATCGAATATCTTATTTTTATGTTGCACATTTTTTGAAAAATAATAATTTATTAAAATTAAACATTTTTCTATTTAATCAATCCAAAATTCAGAATTAATTTCCACATTTTTTAAAGATATCCGATTTATTACAAAATTATCTTAAATGTGTTATTTTGTAAAAAATAAAATATTTAAAATTTTTCTATTTAATTAAAAAAAACATTAATTAAAAAACTTAAATTTATTTTTCTTTACAAAATATTAATTAAAACCGAATTTTCTGAATTAATTAAAATTAACAGGAATAAGTAAAACAGATATATATCATTCACGCATTTTAAATAAATATAAATGCAAGATATATTTATATATATCCATATTTTATGATCAAACAGAAACTCTTTTGAGTTTCAGTCTCTTATTCAAATATTAACTCGTAATCTTTCAGTCCTTATCAGAATCAGCTTTTGGCATCCAAGTAGTATCAGGGTACCTCGATTTGCAGTGTTATACAAATACAACACCAACCCAAGCTTGATCAGCCAAAAAATAGCCGACCACCACCATAGTTGAACCACCACAGTCGGCCAGCCATCGCCCACCGTTGCTTCCGTCGTTGTTGCCGCTTCCCGTGGCTTTTGTCGCTTCGTTTGAGCTCTGTTCTCGACCCTGTTTTTTTTCTAAAAAATAGCTTAAGAAATATAATATTTTAATGAAAAAATCTCAGTCCAAAAATAGCTCAAAAAATAGCTTTTAATGGCTGCCGAAGCACCTACACTGCACTGCCCAGCGCTGCCCGCCGCCACAGTCCCGAAAAAGCTCGAAAACGGCCTCGAAATAGCATGCTGCTGCCGTCTAATTTTGCCGTCGCCTTGCGTCGCTTTTTGCCTTGTTTTCTATGGCTATTTTTCTCTAGTTGTTGGGCTATTTTTTAGGTATATTTTATTGTTATTTTATATTTAAAAACCAGCCCAAAAATAGTTTCGAAAACACCCCCAAAAACAACTGAAAAACAACCCAAACCGCCGCCGCCAAAAGCGACGTCGGTGGGCTATTTTTTCATGGTTTTTTTTTTGGGTGTTTTTAGGAACTATTTTATTTCATTTTTTATGCCTAAAACTGTAAAAATATTGCCTAAAAAACTATCATAAGAACCATAGAAAAACCATCGCGATCCGTGACCCGAATCACCTAAAAATACCACTGGTACCGCTAGTTATGCCGCTGCCTGTTTTTCGTGTTCTTGGACATTCAAATATATTCTTAAATATTTTAAATAATATTTAAAAATAAATAAAAGTTTTTACATTGAAAACCTATGTCCCGAAAGCTCACATTCGAACTAAAAAAACTTAAACTATCACGATCTACCCTCGTGATTAAAAAAAATTAAATCATCATTCAAACTATTCAATCAAATATGAAATAACGATGTTCATAAAATCGAGATTAGAACTCTTGCAAAACAAAGTTAGCACTGTTCTAAATCTACCCGGCCCCTCGATTAACCATAAACAAAAATCAAAATGACTCTGATAGCAATTGTTGGAGGCAAACTGCCAAGATCATTAATTTGTATACGATTTTTCAAAAAATAAAAACTAGATGGGCAATTACCGAAATAGGCTCCAGATAAATTTTTTTTGATATCGAACGATAAAAATAAAACTTGTTCCACTACAGTTAATTTAGATGAATACCTTTTTGGTCGTTTCTTCAACTACAAACTTTAATTCTCTGAGTTGAAGTTCCGAACTGACCTTCTACTGTATTCTCATTGTAATTTTTGAATTTAGTGTGAGCTACGATCCTTCGAGAACTAGTACCGGCAGAACCTGAACAACCTTTGTCTTAAAAGACAACTTATGATTTGGTTCAGTCTACCTACATATTTATAGGCTACAACAGGGACTCATGGAGTAATTATGACATAGACTTCTAGTATGACCTAGATACCTTTCTAGCGGTTTTTGCAAATATGCAAACCACTCAGCGATTTCTATAATTATGAAAACCTTGCAACAGTTTTTGTAATTTTTATAAAATACTAAATTACAGTTCATACCACTAAAGAACTGTAACTGCCCTTTTAGCCATAATCTCATGATCAATTATTCGAGCTCCTGTTATTAAATACCTAACTCGTCTCCCCACGTTAAGATTTTCGATACCTGCCAATTAAATTTAATTACTGACAATTTAATTTAATCGAATTCTAAATTCCTTAAGCCCTTCTTTTTAACTTATTTACCGGCCAGATAATTAAATCCACCTGTAGGGTTTGGTCCCATCAAAACTTATAAGCTTTCTTAAGGGTGTATTGTCAATCCCGAACAATTGGGACGTGAATTTCGTCAATAATTAATATTCACCATATAATTAATACCGCTATCCAACTCACCGGGACTATTGACCCATAAAAGAGAGCACCCTCTAATAAATCAAAATAATGAATATTAAATATACGTAAATAATAATTATTTCAGAATTAAGAGTATAAGCACTAATAATAACCTTAGGGTACAAATTAATTTATATAGTTAGTATAAAATTAATTACCTTAATGTGGTCCTATTCAATATACATAAAGTGTACTAACATAGAGAGTTGGAATAATAGACCACGATATTATATGCTACTCGTAATCAAGACAGGCCTACTAAAACTTTGTCCTACAGTCGTACCAATGGTTTGTCCAATTTCATTTAAACTGTGAATAAAAACTTATATTCTGTAAGAACATATAATCTGGTTTTTCGTGTGCAAGCCGTACTCTACACACCAAATTAAATACTGTACAGAATAAATGACAATCATACATAATATTAATGAAATGATTGCATTCATTACTCATTAAGATTCTCATAAAATAAAAAAATAATTTTATAAAATTAAAATACTAAAACTAAATAAAATCTATGATATTTAGTATATAATCTTGACAGTTTCAAGGATGCTTCCAATCTAGCTAAGCAAGCTTTGTACTTGGCCTAATTGTTAGTGACTTCAAAACTCAACTTGAAAGCCAAAGAGATATGGGAGTCATCGGGAGTAATGAGGAGTATCCCTATCCCATATCCGTATTCGTTCGAAGCTCTATCGAAATAGAGAGTCCACAGATCCTTCTCAATTTTCAACACTTTCTCATCGAAAAACACAAACTTGGGTTCTGCTTCTCTTTGATAGGCTGGTTGGCCAAAAACTCTACAACGGCTCTCCCTTTAACTGACTTCCTTGTGACATACTGCAAGTCGAATTCAGCCAGCATCAGCAACCAACGAGCCAACTTTCCTGTCGGTGTTGGTATTTGAATGGGTCAATCCTTGAGATTAGAACAACTTGGTATGCTAGCATGTAATGGCATAACTTCCTAGATACCCAGACTAGTGCCCAGCAAGTCTCCTCTAAAGACATATACTGTTGTTTGCATTCAGTCATCTTCTTACTCAAGTAATAGACAGTTCTTTCTACCTTGGCTTCGTCTTCCTGTGCAAGCATACACCCCATTGCCGAATCAGTCACTGATAGGTATAGTATCAGAGGATTGTCGGGTTCTTGCAGCGACAAAACTGAAGAATTTTATAGATTCTTTAGTATGGCATTGAAGGTGTCTTGACATTGCTGATCACACTGAAACTTGGTCCCTTTCTTTAAAAGCCAGAATAGAGTTTCACAGGTCGTGGTCAGTTTGGTAATAAATAGGCTGATGAACTGAATTTCTCCTAAGAAACTCCTTACGTCTTTCTCGGTCCTTGGAGAGGGCATTTCGAGGATGGTTTTGATCTTTGATAGGTCTACCTCTATACGTTACTGTGTGATCATAAATCCAAGCATCTTCCTTGCTGTAACTCCGAAGGTACACTTTTGCGGGTTCAAGCGCATTCTGTACTTTCTTATTCGCTCGAAGAATTTCCTTAGTGAGATGACCACTACAAGAATAAGAGTATTTGACGACGAAATCTAGCGATAAAAATATATTTCGTCGGTAAAGGTAAGTAAAAGGTGAGGAAATCGCAATTTCGTCGCTAAATAGAAGAGATTTGGAAACAAAAATACATTTTCGTCGCCAATTAAATTACGTTTTCGACCGAGGCCAATATGTTCGTCTCTAATGGCCTCATTTCGTCTCTAAATAAAATACTTTTGGCGAGAAAAATATGTTTTTCGTTGCAAATTACATTATGTTTACTACGACGCATAGTTTCGTCGCTAATGACATTAGCGGGAAACATAATTAATTTCCCACCATCTTTTTTACTGTGGTGACGAAAATTTGTTTCGTCGTTAACGAGTTTTAAATAAAATTATTTAGCTTATTGTTAAGAAACAAACTATGTTCAGCTGCTCTCATCTACTCATGTAAGTATACGTTTTTTTATTTATTTTATTTTTATTTTTAGTAATTTTTTATTGTTTAATATAACTATCATATTTTTTGAACTGCTCTCAATGAGATGAGTTAGAAAATTTATTTATTTTAATTTTTATGTTACTTATTTTTGTATTTAATGAGTTTTCTATCTTTTGATTAAGAAAATTTACTTTGTAAATTTTTTCATTGAAGCGATTAAGAAAAGTAAACAAAATTTGGGCGAAAAATATAAAAAAAAACTTAAAATAAACAAAAATAAATAAAAACTACACAAATTAAGACAGCCAAAAAATCTCACCACCTTAATTACCTAAAAAAAAAAACACTCACCACCAAGAAAATTACTTACAATCCACCACACTAAAAAAAGAAACAAAATCGTCTCTCAACCGCAATCGTCCCGCGCGAGCGCTCACACTTCCCTTTGCCCTTCTCTTCTCTCAACCCTTTCCCCTTTCGCCCTATTCCTCTTCTCTCAGCCGCAATCGTCTCGCCCTGTTCCTCTTCTCTCAGCCCCGATCGTCTTACTCTGCCACCGTCATCCGTTGCCGCCGTCTTCCGCCGCTGTAGGTAAGTTCCTTCCGCCGTCTTCGGCCCGTCTTCTCTCTCTGATTTTCACGTCTTCCGCCACTGTAGGTATGTTTCTTTCGCCGTTCTGGGTTTTTATTTTGGGTACAAATACTCATGTTATATTTGTACACTATTGTATAAAACCTTATACAAATGGGTGTACCTACTAAGAAAAGTGGGTGCTTGATTGTTTAAAAAAAATATCATTTTGCTTGAGTTTTGCCCCACTGAGTTGAGCTTTTGAATCCGTCGTTGTTTACAAGTTTGAAAAATCAGTAGTGGACCATGTCAAAATGCTAGTACAGTTGGACTTTTGGGATTTCAAGGGGTTATAGTTTAACTTAGGTGATAGTATTATTTTATTTATTTGTTGTACTGCTGCTTCAGGGAAGTCATTTTGCATTGTTGAGTCTCACCAAATTTAGTCAGGTATCCTCCATTTCCGTGGTTGATACAGATACAAGTTTGGAAAATCAAATAGTGTCTTTCGTTACAGATGTGATGATGGTCCTCAAGATCACACCTGCTACATTGAGGCCTTACATATTAAAAGTCTTCATCTTTTCATGTAAATAGTTTATTGTATTTAAGTTGATTGCCCCTCCGGCCCTCTTGCTTTCTTGCCTCCCTCAGTGATGGTGCTTTGCATATACACCTTTCTGCATTTCTAGATTTGAACTAGATGGTTCTCAAACATTCTTTACTCTTAGGAGGTTTGCTTTGTGCTATCGATTTTACCTTTAGTTCTTTCTGTGGCTTTCTAAATGAAAAGGTCAATCTGAAACTGCTCCTATGTTTGTGTGTATATATAAATATTATCTGTTATCACTTGTCATCTGCTAATTGATAATTTTTGGGGCTGTCATTAACTAGATTATCAGTGACGAAAGGGGCTGTGATTTGTTACTTTTAATAATACTATTTGAAGCACTTTATGTTTCTCTTAAATTGCTTTAGTTGGATTGATGAATCAGATGTTTAAATTGCTTCTCTTTCCTAAATAAGGAGTTGTGAGACATTAGTATGCATGATGCATAATACGTGATTAATGGTTTTCATTTTAAACATGACCTTGTATTAATGATCAGACATGGACAAGAGTTGGGTGACACTTAGCAAGACTGCTGATGGTAGAATGAGTCAGTCGTATTTTGATGGGGTAATTTCATTTATTCGTTTCGAAATGGAAGTTCTAGATCAGGAATGTAAAATTCGATGCCCGTGTGTAAAGTGTGTGAACTATTATCGGCAATATCCTCAAGAGGTGCAAATTCATTTGCTCCAATATGGGATTATGCAAACTTACACTATGTGGCATGCGCACGGAGAATCACGGGTATCAAGTGAGGCTCATCACCATGAAATGGAAAACAATCATGATGAGGATCAGGGTGGTATTGATGCCTTAGTGGAAGACCAAATTCAGTGGGAATGAACCGATACTACCCAGCGGGAAGATGTCCGAAACTTTGATAAATTGTTGAATGATGCCAAACGTGAGGTATACCCAGGTTGCACCGACTATACTCGATTAAAGTTCGTCATTGAGATTTTTAATTTGAAGGTTACCAACCATTGGAGCAATAAGTCAATTGATATGTTGCTTATGTTTTTAAGAAAACTTTTGCCGAAAGATAATTTGGTGCCAAAGTCTTGTTATGAAGCCAAGAGGATACTACGTGACTTGGGGATGCCATACGAGCTTAGTGATGCATGTGTAAATGATTGTGCACTCTTTTGGAAGGAAAATGCAAACCTTGATAAGTGTCCAAAGTGTAAGACAACCAGATAGAAAATAAATCGTGGTAGGGGAAAGAAAATTGCCCAGAAGGTCTTGCATTACTTTCCATTGACACCGAGGTTGAGAAGATTATACATGTCAAAGAAAATAGCTAATGATATGAGATGACACAAGGATAAACACGTTGAAGACGAAACATTAAGACATCCAGCGGATAGTGGCGAGTGGAAGGAATTCGATTTCCAACATGCTAATTTTGCCCTAGAGTCCCGAAATGTGAGGCTTGGGTTGGCCAGTGATGGGTTTAATCCTTTCAGGAACATGAACAACTCCTACAGTATGTGGCCTATCGTCCTCATTCCCTACAACCTGCCACCCTGGTTGGTTATGAAGGAACAATATTTCATGTTGCCATTACTCATTCCAGGAGAGGCGCAACCAGGGATTGATATTGATGTGTACATGAGACCGTTGGTGGATGAGTTGAAGGAATTTTGGCAAACTGGTGCATTAACTTATGATGCCTCGAGTGGTGAGACATTTTCGATGCATGTAGCTTTGTTGTGGACAATACATGATTGGCCTGCATTTGAAGACCTGTCTGGGTGGAGAACAAAGGGCCATTATGCTTGTTACACTTGCAATGATAAACCTTATTTTCAATCTTTGCGAAGTAAGACAGTGTACACTAACCATCGATGCTACTTACCCGAGGACCACCTAGAATGGTGGAAGAGTAAGGCCTATAATGGTAAGCATGAGAGATGGAAGAGATCTTTAGAGTTACCAGAGGAAGCGCGATGCAACAACAGTTGGATAATATAACACGTGTGACATTGGGAAAAGATCCAAGCAACAAGAAAAGACCCCGTCATGCACCTAATTAGACAAAGGTAAGCATTTTGTACGAGTTACCATATTGGAAGAAACGAAGGCCGAAGCACAACATTGATGTCATGCACGTGGAGAAGAATTTTAGTGAAAATGTCTTTGGAACTATGTTGGGTAATGATGGGAAGAACAAGGACACTGACAAGGCACGGATGGATTTAGAAAATATGGGTATAAGGAAAGAGTTGTGGCTAACACAATGTCCAGATGGATCATATGTCTAGCCTCGAGCAAGCTTCCCATTGACCCCTCAAGAGAGAGAAGGTTTCTTTGAATTCTTAAAATCAGTTAAGTATCCAGATGGTTATGTGGAAAATATCTCGAGATCAGTGAATACAAGAAATGGTAGATTAGCAAGCTTGAAAAGTCATGATTGTTATGTGCTCATACAACAAATTCTTCCTATTGGGATGCGTGGTTATGTAGATAAGCAGATTAGTACAACATTATTTGAATTGGGTAACTTTTTCCAAGACTTGTTCTCTAAGACATTGAGGCGGAGTGAACTAGAGAAGCTAGAGGAATGTATAATTTACATTTTATGCAAGCTCGAGAAGATATTTCCTCCGGCCTTCTTCGATGTGATGGTCCACTTAGCTATTCACTTACCCCGTGAGGCCATACTTGGAGGACCGATGCAATATAGGTGGATGTATCCGATTGAAAGGTAATTGTTACAATCCTATTTGTTAGCTTAAAATTAATTGTGTTTCATCTATACCTTTACTCCTAAATGAGTTTACCTTGAAGGTTTCTTGGAGCTTTGAAAAGGTTTGTTTCCAATCGAGCGCGACCAGAGGGTTCGATCGCTGAGGCATAAATTGTAAAGGAATGTATCACTTTTCTCTCAATGTATCTTGATGGGAGCGAAACTATGCATAATCGCACTGAACGGAACGAAGATCGTGGTGATCAACGCATGAAGGGGTTGGCAGTTTTCACTGGAACAGCCCGCCCTATTGGGCTAGTAACAAGGGATGGTGAGATGTCTTGAGAATTTCGTGATGCTGCTCATTGGTTCTTGTTGTACAATAGCCCTGAGTTAGAGAAGTACCTAGAATATGTGTTTCAATTTGTTAGGTGTATAATTAACTTTCTTTATCTTTTTGTGAAGCATAATAATACTATGCCTCCTATAACATACTACACATTGCTTTCTGAATAGGGAACACAAAAATCTATTACATAGTGCAACTGGACAAGATATAACCCTGAGACAACGACAAGAATTTCCTAAGTAGTTCAAAGATCGTGTAAGACATTTCCATCTTTAGCAATGTGATAATTCTTAAATAAACTTAGATGAATTAATACTATCTATACAATTCAATTATTGTGCATTGCATGTGGTTGCAGATAAATAGATTGAGGGTTGACGAGTCACCAGAGGCAACTGAAGAATTGTGGTCTTTAGCGAATGGTCCCAATTTTCTAGTAAAAGAGTACTCAGGTTGCATAATCAATGGCATAAGG
>JAUMHN010000016.1:1776450-1795385 GCA_032360265.1 Heliamphora ciliata | reverse complement strand
CTCATATATCATATATCATATTTTTTGTCTTTCAAGATGAAAGATATCAGGGTTCTGCCGGTACGAGTTCTCGATAGTCCGTAGCCCACACTACGTTCGAGAATTATATACGGGAATACGGTAGAAGATCTGATAGGAGCTTCAACTCGGAATCAAATCGTAGTTAGAGAATCGATCGACAAAAGGTATTCTTCTAAATTAACTTTGGTTGCACATGTTTTATTTTGATCGTTCGTCGTCAAAAGTTTTATCTGGAGCCCGTTTCGGCATTTGCCCGTCCAGTTAATTTTTTATCGAAAATCTTTTTTAAAAACAATGATCTCGGCAGTATTGTCTTCAACAACCGGTACCTAAAAAATATTTCAAATCCCACATTGTGAGCCAAAACTCAACAGAAAGTAGACAAGCATGCAATATAAGCTAAACATGCTAGAGAAACGAAGTGAAGTTCTTGACTCTTTCAAGCCATTAAAACAATTTTCACAAGCAATGAGAAAGCGAGGATAAAAACTATTTTTGACTCACAAGAGCCTTGAAAATGATTTTTATATTACGATTCACACGGGTCGTAAAAATAGTTTTAAAATTGGTTTATCCGTCTCGATAGGCATTTCACGCAATCCATGTACCTTCTCGCACTTCCATCGAGGGACCACAGCCCCCATCTACTGCATCTTGTCGGCCTCTCGCCAAAGGACCACAGCCCCAACAAACGCACCTTCTCAGCCTCTCACCGAAGGACCACAGCCCCAATAAATGCCTTGTTAACCAGGGTTAACATTCACAGAACCATATGTTCATCTATCTCATCCCATACAAATATGCATAACTAAATCAGGGTTTAATGCATAATTTCACGTACCAACATTACGTTTCACATAACTACATTACACATAACGACATTAAAGCCATGCAATTCATCTACACAATCCGTACATAAATAAACTACAGTTATAAATGCACATAGCCATATATAATTTCACATCATGACACCACCCGTCACATATCCCGACATCCACTCACCTGGATAAACAACCACCCATAAGACCCCGATTTCACAACCAACACATTTTCGCAATAAGAACCACGGGCCCAAACATGCCCCGTACCCACCGAAGAACAAACACCACGCACCTAACTGTGCACCACACCCACATATAACCATGCACGTCACCGCCGAGGATGGCACCTAAACGAACACCGAGACCACAACACGACCAACAGAACCCTAAAAAGAATCCAACAGTATTTCAGTCGACTAATCCCATATATTAATCAACTGAATACCGTTGGAAACCAATTGAAAACCAAGAACCCAACCACCAAAGAACAAAACAAACAGCCTAGAACCCTAGTCGACTAGACCCCATCCAGTTGACCCAAACACGCTACTAGAATCTCACAAAATTGCCCCAAACACACTGGTTAGTTGACTAACCCCACTATCCAGTCGATTGAACCCTGATCTAGTCAACTGACCCCCTGGTTCAATCGACTGAACCCAGGCAGAAACGACCCGAGCTACTATTTTAGCCTCCCAAACCTCGAATCAACACCTCTAAACTCCCATCCAACACCCTCGGACATATATGCGCCGAAGCCTAACACCAAAACCTCAAAGTAAACACCCAAAACAAAATTTCATCCAACCGAAAATGACGAAAAATAAGTTTTTAAACCAAAACTCCGTTCGAACATAAATTGTTTTTTCATGCAGTTTTAACCGATAGAAACACACACTATTATACGTAGCACCCTTATAAGACATGAGGGTCTAAGATCCTACCTCGATGAGTTAAAAACTTGAAGTCTCGAATTACGTGCAAAACTGAGCTTCGCCAAAGTAAAATTCCGTTCGGATGGATGCATAGCCCACCGTGCCAATAACAAGGATCAGCAGTTAGATCATAAAAAACCAAGCCCTAGGCCCCCGAGATGTTAGAGAGAAGGCAAAGAAAAAATGAAAGAAACTTAGCTAAGAAGTTTTAGAAATATCTTTCGAAAATATCTAACGCCAGATATTTATAGGTTACAAAATATCTTCTTTGTTTTTTAAAACCCGCATCACAGTGCCCAATGACCCTGGGAACCAATCCCGCATGCATATCTAAACCTGAACATGCATCAAAAGGCATATAAACATGCTGCAACGAAAACACTAAACGCGCGTTGAAAAACGCCGAAAGTAGAAAACGGGTCAGGGTCTCACACATAAAAGATCTACATAAGTTCACAAGTGTTCTTTGACCAAGTTTTCAAAAGTTGATCGTTGTTCAAGAAAATAGTATTTCCCTAGGTTTCACCAGAGAACCCATCCCAAACTCATTGCCGCGTTACCACAACGGGCACTCACCTCCTTGGTACCATTACGTATTCATACACTCGTGTTTTCATACACCTTGTTCCCACCACATCACCTTTCTCGTCCAGTATTAAATGTACTAGGCTAAGTGTCGCGATGCACGGTTTACCGTCGTCACTCTTTTTGTTCCATACTACTTGTACATGGCTGAGTGCCGTTGTGAGACCCGGTTTTATTTTTTTTTCGTTATATATATGTTTGATGTGTTATTTTTGCTCCATCTTAGTTGAATAGCATGTTATATGTGTTTTTATAGTTAAATGTATGTTAGGTTGTTTTGTCCTTAAACGTTTTCGATTGCGTTTGGCTGGTTAGTTTTGAAGTTTTCCTGGACGTTGAAGAACTGGCCGTGTGTTGGCAGTAGCCATTCAGTCGACTGAGCGGGTGAGTTCAGTCGACTAGAGGTTTTAGGTTGTGGTTCCGTCGACTGAGATTGGAGGTTTAGTCGACTAACCTGTGGCAGTGGAGAGTTTTTGGGTTTTCCAATAGCTTTTCAGTCGACTGGCTTAGTGGGTTCAGTCGATTGAGTTCCTGTACAGGGTTGAGCCTATAAATATCAACCTTACGTTAGATCTTTTCAAAACCTAGCTTCTTGAGTAAGTTTCCTTTTTCTTCACATTCTCTCAAGATTTTTGGGGGCCCAAGACTTGATTTTTGACGATCAGTTGGTGGATCCTTGCTACCATGCCGTGGGCTTTGCTTCTATTCGGACGGAATCTCATTTTGACGAAGTTCAATTTTCAAAGCATCGAGTTTTTGACTCACCGAGGTAGGATCCTAACTATGTTGCCTTTAAAAGATACTACATGCGATTATACGCTTTTCTACCGGTTGAAAATGTTTTAGATGTCGTATTTCTATGTTTAAACCATGTTATTCTGATAAAAAGCATGTTTTGCGCTTTTTCTTGATTTATTACATGTTATGGACGTGCGGATGTCTGCGATTTTCAAAAGGGTGACTTTAAAAACGGTGGATGTATGAAAATATTTAAATTGTGTTTTGGAGGTGTGGAGCTAACCCTCGCAGTTGAGTCCCGGATTTTAACGTTTTGATAGAAACGATGGAAACATGTTTTAAATGTTGTTCGGTCTCCGTGAGCAATGGATGACATGGCGGATTGCCGTTGAATCTTTTTATACATTATTGATGTATAGTTTTAAAGGTTTTCATAGTCGAACTACTTGTTGGTTTTTAAATAGTTCGTTTGAAATTCTGAGGTAGTGTGTGGATTGGGTGCTTCGTTCCCTCGGGTTAAGCCCGTAAAGAGGTGGTTGTTTGTTGTGACTCCGTATATAACTTTCCATTACCTAGCAGGTCTTAAATGATTTAGGATTTGGGTAATGGACAGGAGTCTATATTTGTTACCTCCGCTCCGTATGGAACATGTCATTACCTAGCAAGTCTTAAATGATTTAGGACTAGGGTAATGGGTAAAAGTCTATACATAAGAGTCTTTTCTCGGCTGTGTGATCCGAGTGCAAAATAATGTTTTGTTACTATTTTTCATGAACTGTTAAACGTTATTTGCATTGTTTGAAATGCATGGTTTCAAGGATACAAAACCTTTTCAAGCTCTTGTGGTTGAGTCAACTTTGTGTTATGTGATTATATATCATGCTTTACTGCATTATAGTCTATTCTATTAGGTTTTGGCTCACGTAGTGGGATTTGTGAAAGCATTTTTCAGGTGTAAGTGATCACGAGGAGATGATCTAGAGGTGCCCGAGGTGGCGGAAGACTTTTGTATAGTTTTCCTTTTTGTTAAGGAATCATGTATTCTTACATGTGTTGCCTATTTCTAGAGGCGTGGTTTGTAAGCCTTGAGGCGATATATTATGCATGTATGAAAAAGTATGTATATCATATTGAGAGATGAACCTCGAGTACTTCTTTTAAATTCAAAATCTTGTCTTTTGGTTGATTGTTTTACAAGTAAAAACCTATTCTTTTTATGAAAGGTGGTTTGGTGAGCTTTTCACATGACCCTAGAGTTTGGGGCGTGACAGCCATGAGACAGATCGAGACAAGGCACAACTTAAGAAATAGCAGACTTAAGACGTACATGGACCTTTCCTCAACACCATAACATTGTACTCAACCCATCCCATGTCAAATCCCAATTTCCTTTCAAAAGACATCGTTCATTCAAAGGTCAAAGTTTTGTTCTCTATACGTGATCTTAGTCAACTAATTATGCTCTCAACACAAGATATCTAAATAACCTTAAATATGGTAAATATGCTTATAAAAACACAAGAAAGACTCATACATGGGAAGTTAAAGATATATCACAATTATGTCACTCATTAAGTATCACCTATCATTATGAACTAAAAATTCATAATTGGATGGCCCCATCGTAAAATATTTTTAAAATACTTAATTTTATAAGTTTTATGAACGGGATGGTAGATATACATGTTAGACACAAATCTCATGAAAGAAGTTAAGCTGTGGGAAGCTCCTAAATAGAGGTAAAAATTTGACGAATAGAAAATGTCGAAAAACAACATTGGTTGGGAAAAATGACTTTTAAGAAACATTGTCTAGTCAAATCACTCCAATAAAATTTTAAATGAAAGAAAAATCAAAAATCTAGTTCTGGACATAATGTTTGACTTGAGGGAATGTTTCTGGAATTTTCTACAAATTGGCAAAGTAGACTATTTTTTTGAAACTTTAGTGTAATAGGGTAAAAACTATATTTGGGACACTTAAACGCCTTTCTAGATCCTCAAAAAACCACACATGCTAAAAATATCTCAAAGAAGCTTCAATAAAAATAGGTTTGAAAAAAGATACAGTTTGGTTTCTCTCAAAATTCAGGTAAGGGCTTAAAGACGATTTTTTCTTGATTTTTCTTTGGTAAATTTGTTTCTTTTCTTATTTAACTTAGATTACGGGTCACGGAGAATCACGGGTATCGAGTGAGGCTCATCACCATGAAATGGAAAACAATCATGATGACGATCTGGGTGGTATTGATGCCTTAGTGGAAGATCGAATTCAGGGGGAATTGACTGATACTACCCAGCGGGACGAAGTTCAAAACTTTGATAAGTTATTGAATGATGCCAAATGTGAGGTATACCCAGGTTGCACCGACTATACACTATTAAAGTTCGTCATTGAGATTTTTAGTTTGAAGGTTACCAACCATTGGAGCAATAAGTCAGTTGATATACTGCTTAAGTTTTTAAGAAAACTTTTATTGAAAGATAATTTGGTGCCAAAGTTTTGTTATAAAGCCAAGAGGATACTACGTGATTTGGGGATGTCATACGAGCTTATTGATGCATGTATAAAAGATTGTGCACTCTTTTGGAAGGAAAATGCAAACCTTAATAAGTGTCAAAAGTGTAAGACATCCAAATACAAAATAAATTGTGGCAGGGGAAAGAAAATTTCACAGAAGGTCTTGCGTTACTTCCCATTAACACCGAGGTTGAGAAGATTATACGTGTCAAGGAAAATAGCTAATGATATGAGATGGCACAAGGATAAACACGTTGAAGAAGAAACATTGAGACATCCAGCGGATAGTGACGAGTGGAAGGAATTTGATTTGCGACATGCTAATTTTGCCCTAGAATCCCGACATGTGAGGCTTAGGTGGGCTACTGATGGGTTTAACCCTTTTGGGAACATGAACAACTCCTACAGTATGTGGCCTATCATACTCATTCCCTACAACCTGCCACCCTGGTTGGTCATGAAAGAATAATATTTCATGTTGTCATTACTCATTCCAGGAGAGGCGCAACCAGGGATTGATATCGATGTGTACATGAGACCACTGGTGGATGAGTTGAAGGAGTTGTGGCAAACTGGTGCATTAACTTATGATGCCTCGAGTGGTGAGACATTTTCGATGCATGTAACTTTGTTGTGGACAATATATGATTGGCCTGCATTTGGAGACCTGTCTGGACGGAGAACAAAGGGCCATTATGCTTGTTACACTTGCAATGATAAACCCTATTTTCAATCTTTGCGAAGTAAGACAGCGTACACTAACCATCGATGCTACTTGCCCGAGGACCACCCAGAACGGAGGAAGAGTAAGGCCTATAATGGTAAGCATAAGAGACAGAAGAGATATTTAGAGTTACCAGAGGAAGTGATGCAACAACAGCTGGACAATATAACAGGTGTGACATTGGGAAAAGATCCAAGCAACAAGAAAAGACCCTGTCATGCACCTAATTGAACAAAGGTAAGCATTTTGCACGAGCTCCCATATTGGAAGAAACAAAGGCTCAAGCACAACATTGATGTCATGCACGTGGAGAAGAATTTTAGTGAAAATGTCTTTGGAACTATGTTGGGTATTGATGGAAAGAACAAGGACACTGACAAGACACGGATGGATTTAGAAGATATGGGCATAAGGAAAGAGTTGTGGCTAACGCAATGTCTAGACAGATCATATGTCAAGCCTCGGGCAAGCTTCTCATTGACTCCTCAAGAGAGAGAAGGTTTCTTTGAATTCTTAAAATCAGTTAAGTATACAGATGGTTATGCGGCGAATATCTCGAGGTCAGTGAATATAAGAAATGGTAGATTAGCAGGATTAAAAAGTCATGATTGTCATGTGCTTATACAATGAATTCTTCCTATTGGGATGCGTGGTTATGTAGATAAGGAGATTAGTGCAACATTATTTGAATTGGGTAACTTTTTCCAAGACTTGTGCTCTAAGACATTGAGGCGGAGTGAACTAGAGAAGCTAGAGGAATGTATAATTTACATTTTATGCAAGCTCGAGAAGATATTTCCTCCGGTCTTCTTCGATGTGATGGTCCACTTAGCTGTTCACTTACCCTGTGAGGCCATACTTAGAGGACTGGTGTAATACAGGTGGATGTATTCGATTGGAAGGTAATTGTTACAATCCTATTTGTTAGCTTAAAATTAATTGTGTTTCATCTATACCTTTACTCGTAAATGAGTTTACCTTGAAGGTTGCTTAGAGTTTTGATAAGGTTTGTTTCCAATCGAGCGCCACCAGAAGGTTCGATCGCTGAGGCATATATTGTAAAGGAATGTATCACTTGTCGATTATATTATGCAGGATCAGTTTGACCTACAGGGTTATCCAATTGATATAAACAAAGCGTTGGTCAAGAGGTGTGGTCGGAGACTAAGTGACTTCACATGCAAGTTGCATCGAAAGTTCAAAATGCTTGTGCAGGAAAAAGGAGAGCAGTATGCCCGAAGTCACCCACCAAGAGGTGTTGATACCAATCAGTGGATAGATCTGATTGAGAAGAAGTGGAACAATGAGAATTTAAGGTAAGTTAAAGATATTTATGTTTTTTTATTGTTTATTATTAAATTATGTTAACTAAATTATGTCTTATTGTTTTCTTATCGATTTTTACTACTTATAGAAACAATCAGAAGTTAACACCGCAAATAGGGCTCAAATGAAAAATAAACACAGATGTGGTTCAAAATCAATTCCAGTCAGGGTTGAAAGTGCAGTGCGTCTTCTTAGATTATTTATATTGAAGACATTAATAAAAATTCCAATTAAGCTTTTTATTTAAGATGGAATAATTAACGTCTCAGGCACAATCCAATGGGGGTCAATTACCTGACTTACCGAAGATATACAAGCGAACCCACTTCAATCAAAGCACTCAAGAGTGGATTTCACCAGAGTCCTGGAATAATTATGTAAACATCTTATGCATTATCTAAGTTTGCTAAATTACACATATTATGCATTCCTAATGTAAATTTTTTGAAACTTGTAGGATAAAATGATACAAATTCAGGCAGAATATTGCTCTCAACCTGGTGCTCACCATTGAGCCCAAAAGAGCTATCAAGAAAGGTGCTCAAGCCAAGGTCGGGATACGTGAAAGGACTTGGCTTGAGACCTTCCTCCTTTCATAGGAATACTACTATATCTACTGAGAGCAATGAGTATGTGAGGCATCTTGAGATCCAGATAGTAGAGCTTCAACAAGCGAACAAGCGACGTGAGGAGATGACAGCGAGTATCTTGAAATTTTTGAAGGGCCAAGGATTCAATGGCCATTTTGGGAGTGGAGATTATTCATCTACTAGTGGAGGCTCTACCTGGTTAGTCGTTTTATATACTTAAATTTGCATAATAATTATTTTTGTAAGTCACTATTAAACATGTTTTAACTTTTTAATATAAATGAAACAATAACAAAGTTGTTAACTCATAGTACATGCATGAAAAGGTTCAGGCACGAGGGCTAACATCTCCATAGACACTAGAATGTAAAGATAGAGAAGTGTGCAATGAATTACATATTGTAGTGTCATTTCATTAATACAACAAATCAACAAATAAATATTGAACATGGACATCCAATTTGAGTTTGTGATGCAAATCTTTCTCTTACTTATATTTGATTGTGAAGTTAAAATATTTAATTTTATAAATATGATTTGTGAGAATTTGACTTGGTTCTTCTATTGTATTTGCAGATTGGATACGCATTGAGTTGGTGGAAATTATTATGGACAAAATATATTAGTTTTGAGATTTGGTAACTTTTGTTTTATTTTATCCGACATTGATATGGATTTGGAGATTATTAGATATGCATTGAGCTTGTGAAGGCTATTTTAGACAAAACATATATTGGTTTTGAGATTTGGTAGCTTTTGTTTTATTTTATCGGATATTGATATGAATTTGTATTTATTTTCAGTTGGTTGTAGTGTTAGATGTACTCTAATTGATTTTGTTAGATATGTTTTGTGAGACCCTGACCTGTTTTCTTTTTCGGCGTTTTCGGACGTGCGTTACGTGTTTTTGTTTGAGCATATTTTTATTGCTTTTGATGCATGATCGGGCTTAGATATGTATGCGGTGTAGGTTCTCGGGGCCGTGGGCCGTTGTGGCAGGAATTTCAATATTTCAAAAAAAAAAAAAATTTTGGAGGTCTATAAATATCTGGAGTTAGATATTTTCAAACGATATTTTTCAAAACTTCTCCAACAGGCTTCCTTTTTTTCTCTGCCTTCTTTCTAACTTTTCGGAGGCCCGGGGCTTGGTTTCTGACGATTAGACTGTCGATCTTTGTTATTGGCACGGTGGGCTACAGAACCATTCAGTCAGAATTTGATTCAAGCAAAGCACAATTTTGCACGTGGATCGAGGCGTCAAGTTTTTAACTCACCGAGGTAGGATTCTAGAACTGTATGTTGTATAAGGGAGCTTTGGATAATTGGGTGTATTTTTACCGGTCGGATAGCTGTAGATCTGATTTTTTGTAAAGTTGAGTTTTTGGGTTAAAATCCGGTTGTTAGTCGATTTCGGTGGATGAAATCGTGTTTCCAGAGTTTCTTTCGGAGGTTTGGTGTTTGGCTTAGGCGTGTGTATGCCCGAGGGTGTTGAATCGGCGTTTGGAGGCATTGATTTGGGGTTTGGAGGCTGGAACCCGTAGCTCAAAAACGGTGTTCGCCCCAGTTTAGTCGACCGAACCTATGAGTTCAGTCGACTGGACCATGGGATTTGGTCAACTGAACTGTGCATTGAGGCATTTTTGTGGTTTTCTAGTATGTTGTTCGGTAGACTGGACCGTGGGGTTCGGTCGACTGAACCTGGGCAGTTTTGTGTTTGTGGTTTTGGTGTCCGATTGGCGTCCTTTGGTATTCAATTGATTAATTTATGAGAATTAGTCGATTTAAATACTTGTGGATTCCTTTTGGGGTTCGGTTGGTCGTGTGGTGGTTTGGGGGTCGTGTTGTGGTCTCAGGTGTTTCGTTTAGGTGTCGCCCTCGGGGGTGGCATGCATGGTTAGATGCGGGTTGTTGGGGCACGGTTCTGTGCGTGGTGCGTGTGCATCGTTGGTTGTGGGGCATGTTAGAGCCCGTGACACCTTTGGAGAAAAGGTGATGTTAGTGACCTCATGGTTTGAGGGGTTTAGTGTAGCCTTCTTGTTAGACTCAGTTGTGTGGGTTGCCGGTTGTCCCTGTGAGTGGTAGGTGATGTCATGGTTTGAGGTTATATGGCTATGTGTGCTTATAGTTGGCTTTATGTATTTATAACTGTAATTTATTATGCATTGAATATGTAAGTGAATTACATGGTTTTGATGTCATACATGTAACGTGATTTATGCTTTAAAACTCAGGATTTTATAGGCATGTATGTGGGCTCTAAGGAGCGGATGCATGTGATGCATGTTGTGTGAGTCACGTGTGAAACATGTGACGTGGTTTGTGAAACGTAGTGATGGTATGCGGTTTTATCCATTTAAATCCTATTTAGGTTATGCATAGGTGTATGGAATGAGATAGTGGATATGTGGTTCGGTAAATATTAGCTTTGGCTGACGACATATTCGATAGGGCTACGGTCCCTTGGTGAAAGTCCATAAAGGTTAGGGCTGCGGTCCTTCAATTTTAGTCCAAGAAGGTTAGGGATGCGGTCCTTCGGTTTTAGTCCGAGAAGGTTAGGGTTGCGGTTCTTCGGTTGAAGTTCGTAAAGGTGTGTTTGGTAGGGTTGAGGTCATTCGGTTGAAGTCCGTAAAGGTACATTGACGAGGGCTGTGATCCTACTGTGAAAGTCCGTGAAGATGCGTGTGTTGCACGGGTTGTGTGCATTGTGTGTGTTGCACGGGTTGTGTGCGTTGCATAGTTGGGGGCTGTGGTCCTTCGGTGAAAGTCCGAGAAGGTACATGGATTGCATGAATTGTATTGTGGGACGGATAGACCAGTTTTCAATTGTTTTAAGAGTCGTGTGTATCGCGATTTAAAACCCCTTTTCAACTGTTTTCAAGGCTCTTGTGAGTGAGTCAAAAGATGGTTTGTATCCTCGCTTTCCCGTTTGCATGTGAAAATTGTTTTAAAGGCTTGAAAGAGAGTCTAAACCTGCATTACAATTTCCTAGCATTTTTGCTTATACTGCATGCCTGTCTAGTTTCTGCTGAGCCTTGGTTCACGGTATGGGATTTATTTTTCTTCAGGTACCGGTCACACAGGTTGATCTAGAGGTGCTGGAGAGGTGGAAGAGCTGTAGTCTTCCTTTTTGTTTCTATCTGTATCATGTATGCTTAATACATGTTTCTCGGTGTTGGAGCCTTGTAATGTGTGCCGCTTGGTGTTTATATACAATGCTGGTATGTTTATTTTGAGACTGTATTCTCGGGCTGAGTGTTGTGATTGTTTGTTTATGGGTGTCTCACGTGGCCCGGAGTTTGGGGCGTGACATGTTTTGTTTTTCATTATATAATGGTCAGGTTGGATTATTTACGTTTACATTTCTAAATATTGTTGAATAGTTAATTTAGATATATTATTAATTGAACAGGTAGTTTTATGAATGTACAAATTTGAAAATATTTTGTATTATACAGGTAAAATGGTTAAATATGTATAAAAATTTTTAAAAATGACTTTTCACGACGAAATAGACCACAAATGAAAGTTTTTAACAACAAAATTAATAGCTTATTTTTGTCTTAAAAAATATTTGTTAACTGCAACTTGTACTATTTGCGATAGTGTTTTTCGTTGTCAAATATAACTTTTTGCAACAAAAATATGTAATTTTGTCGCAAATTATAACCTTCTCTAACGAAAAATATTCGTCGTCAAAACTTTGCGACAACGATCTTTTGTCGCTAATACTACATTACGCGACGAATTATTTCGTTGTCTTAAGTTTCTAATTCGAAACGATAATTGTGGTCTAACAACGAAAATTATTCGTCGTTAATACTATCATTTGCAACGAACTTATTTGTCGCCATAAATTTTTATTAAAAAATTATGAATTTTTTAACGACAAATTCTGTACATAGGCGACAAGTTTCTTCCTAAATACGCGACGAATATTTTCGTCGCTATGTTTCTTATTGGGCGACAAAATAATAATTTTGTCGCGAATAGGAATTTATGACGAGGCTACGGCGATGAAATATTTTCGTCTCCAATGGTTTTAGCGACGATATTACCACTTTTGGAAACGAATTGGTTGTCTTTAAAGCACTAATTTCTTGTAGTGGTGACTTCTCAAGTCTCCTCTTGAGAATTTTCACTATGTAGAATACTTTACGAGCGCATTCTAAACCTTACAACCTCAAGACTTTCCTTGAGAATATCGACCAAGATACGAATGTTTACGGGTACATTCGAAGGCCTTACAATAGCCTCAAGATGATCCTATGAAAATAATCTCCTATTTTCTTCTAATCACTCTTGAGCTCTTTTTTGATGAGATTTACTCACTCACTCAAATGATAAAGGGTGACTCACCCTTAGATACAATAAATGAAGTGTATTAATGAGTATCACTCACTCTCTTTACAAAAATTGATTACCAATAAATAAAGGAGTAAAGAGAGATGAGGTACAAGAGCTGGAGTTACAACAATAAATAAAAGTTTAAAAATTTTGAGTTTGAATCAAGCAATAGAAATGTGATTGTAACTCTCTAGAGAGTTTAAATACTGAGTAGTAACTCCTTATATAAGCTTTTGAGGATTCATAACCGTTGGAGGTAGGTGAGGGCATTTAATGCAAAAAATTCAACCGTTGAACTCTGCCGCGAATTTGAATTTTCGTCGCAGGTGTCGACACAAATGCTTTTGGGTCGACACAAAATGTCTAGGGCATGATTTTTCAAGTGGTTGGGTCGACTCTGATCTTCAGAGGGGTCAACACAATTTCTGCAATCTTTGTCACCAACACAACGGTGTCGAAACATTTGGTTTTGGTGTCGACTCAATAGTTCTTCAGATTTCCAGAGAGGGCAATTTATGTCGACTCATAATACCTTGGTGTCGACACTAAAATTCTGCAGGAACCCTCGGGAGATTTGTGTCGACTCATTTGAACTTTGGTGTTGACTCAAAATTTCTTCAGGCAAGCTCGGGATCTTTATGTCGACTCGTCTTTAATTTGTGTTGACTCACAAAATCTACAGGTGGCCTCAGTACTTTTGTGTCGACTCGTTTGCCATTTGTGTTAACTTAAAATTCTGGATAACAAAAGTGAGGAACTACTTTTTTGTCTACTCAAACATAATTTGTGTCGACTCTTTTTGAGTGCAGAGAGTTTCGACTCTTTAGTGTCGAC
This sequence comes from Heliamphora ciliata, assembly GCA_032360265.1. Taxonomy (NCBI): domain Eukaryota; kingdom Viridiplantae; phylum Streptophyta; class Magnoliopsida; order Ericales; family Sarraceniaceae; genus Heliamphora; species Heliamphora ciliata. Next base: position 1,781,947 of record JAUMHN010000016.1, on the reverse strand, counting down.
GGTAAATCTATTTGTGTTAATACTAATTTTTTAATACCTGAAACATCTTCAACGAATAAGTTAGGTTGTCAACTCATTTGCTCAAAAGTGTAGACACAATTATCAATTGGGATCAACACAAAATATTCTCATTCAAGAATACTCAAGTGTTTAATCCAATGAGAGATGAGTCATCTCATAAGGCTAAAAGGTGTCAACTTATTTGTTGATTTGTGTCAACACTACCTTTTTGAAAATCTTAAATATTATCCTTTCAAATCAATTTTTTCTTCGAAAATGAATTATGAAAAATCATCAAAATCTAAATAAAAAAGCCATTGGACTAACATTTTTGGGCCTAAATTAAAGAATTTGGGCATTTCTTGATTTGGGTCATTCTTCCTACTTGGGCCTTATTTTAGTTTTGGGCCTTGTGTGTGTTTGGACTTTATACTACAGATCTTTCGCCCCTCCAACAACACCCGAATCAACCAGCATGATCGGTACTTGAAAAACATTTCAAATCCCAAAATGTGAGCCAAAGCTTAGCAGAAACTAGATAAGCATGCAATATAAACAAAACATGCTCGGAAAACGAAGTGCAATTTTCGACTCACACGAGCCCTAAGTAAAACATTTTATATCTTAACTCATACGAGTCTCAGATGAAATCAGTTAAAAACGATTTTATACGAGAACTCCCAAGAATCTCAAAGAAAATAGTTTTGAAAACGATTTTGTATCACGACTCATCCGATCCTAGAAAATAATTTGATATATATAGTACAATACTTCACCAGCAAAGATCGACTCATACGAGCCAAGACTCCCACGAGCCCCACATGCAACACACGCCATTTATACATCGGAACACATGCAGAATTAACATATAACTTTACGGACTTTCACCGTAGGACCACTATCTGTCCCTCATCATATAGCTTCACGGACTTTCACCGTAGGACCACTATCCGCCCTTCATATGCATTACTGACCAGAGCAAACAGATATCTTCACGAACTTTCACCGTAGGACCAAAATTTGGTCCTGCATATACAATTTCTTAAACCAGAGTTTTAAACAACGTAACACATGTAGATATATATCAGAGCAATGATACATCAAGACCGCATAAGATTACATATGACCACATAGGACCATATACCCGTTCTACAACATGCAAGAATAAAACGAACCACAGTTCTATAAGCGGAAAAGCACGTATAACCACGTCGTTCCACATCACAATGCCACATAACCCAACATGACATCACATGCCACACACCCGTCATCTGCTCACCCGAACGACCTGCCCACCTACCGGGACAACTAATGATACAGAAAAACTAAAACCTAACTCAGAGGCCAACACCAGAACCTCCCACGTTACGGTTCTCACCAAACCCCATTCTTAAAACGAACAACGGACCCATACATCCCACATCTAACGGTGCACAAACCACCACGCACACAATTGTGCCCCAACACCCCGCATGACATTACCAACACCCTCTCCGTGACTTTGATTGACAGGATCCCATAATCCAATAAATTGAGAAATCACTAGAGGAGAGCAGTCGATCGAGCCCTATAACCCAATCGACTTAGAGGCCACCACACGACCAACAAAACCACCAAAAACCCACACAGGACCAATTCAATCGACTGAACCCACATGGCCAGTCGATTGAAAACACACTGGAAAACCAGAAAAATAAACAGAAACAACTCAGTCGACTGGCCTCCCAGGTCCAGTCGATTGAACCCCAAGAATCACGATCCAGTTGACTGAACAACCTAGTTCAGTCGACTGACCCCCGGCGAAAATAGTTTTCGAGCCACTGTTCCATCCCTCTTAAACCCCAAACGAAGCCTCCAAACTCTCATCCAACACCGTCGAACATACACACGCCCAAGCCTAACACCAAAACCTCGAAAGAAACACGCAAAACACGATTTCATCCAACCAAATCTGACAAAAACGGCTTTAAAACCAAAACTCGACCTTTGAAATAAAAAGCGATTTTCATGAATGTTGAAATGGTAAAACTATACATGATTACACATAGCACCCTTATAAGACATGAGAGTCTAGGATCCTACCTCGTTGAGTTAAAAACTCGACGCCTCGATCATGTGCAAAATCGAGCTTTGCCGAAATAAAATTTCGTCCGGATGGATGTGTAGACCACGATGCCAATAACAAGGATCAATAGTTAGATCGTAAAAAACCGAGCCTCGGGCCCCCGAGAAGTTAGAGAGAAGGCAGAGAGAAAATGGAGGAAACTTAGCTGAGAAGTTTTAAAAATATCTTTTGTAAATATTTAACACCATATATTTATAGGCCATGAAAAGATCTTTTTTTTTGAAACTCGCATCATAGCGCCTAACGGCCCCGGGAACCAACTCCACATGCATATCTAATCCTGAACATACATAAAAATACGTATGAACATGCTGAAGAAAAAAATGGTAAACATGCATTGAAAAACGCCGAAAAAGAAAAACAGGTCAAGGTCTCACAACTCTACCCCCTTAAAGAAATTTCGTCTCCAAAATTCAGCACAAGGTCAAAAGGAAACAAACCGTCGATCGCAATCGACACAGGCATAAGAGATAATCATCCAAACCATTCCTAGGATATAGTCAAACAAGGTCAGACATCTTAAATAACGGTCAAATGTCTCAAAGACGGGATCTACAACTCACCACAACCTCACATTCTCACCAACCGGTGTCTCAACATAGCATACTACCCACAAAATCCATCACTAACTCCCAAACAAAGAAAATATGAAGCTGACCCGAAGCTTACATACTCAGAAAGTACCTCTGCTCAGAGAAGATCATCAAACACGATCGGTGCCTTGAAAGAACTAGGAGCTGTAAGTGCATACGCTCGGCCCTACGTCATCCTGGTATATCCGCCATAACTCGGCACTGTCGGCTGCCGCACTGACTGAACTAAAGCACCCCCACCTACAATTCGAGAAGTCTGAACTGCGGGATGCTGCTGTCGATCCTGCACAAATGAACCCTCTGGTGTGCCTACCGTGCTTGGTGCACTCTCTCTCTGGGCATAATTCCTGTGAATATGTCCACTCTAGCCACATCCAAAACAAATCAGCGGCCCTCTCCCCTGTGACTGATCCAATATGGGACTCTAGGACAATCTCAACTATAGATCCTGGTACTGCCTTGGCTGCGGGCAATCTGACACATGATGCCTTGGCTGTCCACATCGATAACATCTGACCTCCCTATCACGCCTCAAATTTCAGGTCACGTAAAACACCCTCAAGCAACCAAACATAGCACCCAACCAAAGAATACACTCTCAATATAAAATATACATGCATTATATATAATCGTCGAAATGCTTACATTACACGGCTCCAACACCAGGAAAACATGTAAACATACATGATATAGAAAGAACAAAATGGAAAACTACAGATCTTTCGCCTCTCCAGCAATCCTGGATTAACTTACGTGACCAGTACCTGAAAAATATTTCAAATCCCACACCGTGAGCCAAAGCTCAGCAAAAACTAGACAAAGCAAGAAATATAAGCTAAACATGCTAGGAAAATGAGGTGCAGTTTTTGACTCTCTTTCAAGCCATTAAAACAATTTTTATAAGCAACGGGAAAACAAGGATAAAAACCATTTTTTTTAACTCACAAGAGCCTTGAAAACGATTCTTTTTTGTTACCACACCCTCAGGTCATAAACAACAGTTTAAAATTGGTTTATCCATTCCGATATATATTTCATGCAATCCATGTATCTTCTCAGACTTTCACCGAAGGACCGCAGCCCCCGTCTAATATACCTTCTCGGGTCCTCCCCAAAGGACCTCACCCCTAACGAACGCACCTTCTCGGACTTCCACCGAAGGACCTCAGCCCTACCAAACGCACCTTCTCGGACTTCCACCTCGAACTTCCACCGAAGGACCTTAGCCCTACCGAATGCACCTTCTTGGACTTCCACTGAAGGACCTCAGCCCCACAAACGCACCGTTAGCCAGAGCTAACATTCACAGAACCACATGTTCATCTATCCCATTCCATACACATATGCATAAGTAAACCAGGGTTTTAATGCATAAGACCACGTACCAACATTACATTTCACATAACCACGTTATATATAACGACATCAAAATCATGTAATTCATCTACACAATCTGTACATAAATAAACTAAAGTTATAAATGCATAAAGCCAGTTATAAACGCATATACCCATATATAACTTCACATCATGATGCCACCTGCCAAATAACTTCACATCCACTCACACGGACAACCAATAACCTACAAAATCATGCCTAACCCGAAGACCAATACCAAACCTATAAAACCCCAATTTTCACAACCAACACCTTTTCCCAAAAAGAACCACGGGCCCAAACACGCCCCTTACCCACCGAAGAACAAACACCATGCACCTAACAGTGCACCACACCCCCATATAACCATGCACGTCAACCTCGAGGACGGCATCTAACAAACACCCGAGGCCATGACACGACCCCCAAAGCCACAACACAACCAACAGAACCCCAAAAAGAATCCAACAGTATTTCAGTCGATTAATCCCAAATATCAATCAACTAAATACTGTTGGAAACCAATTGGAAACCAAGAACCCAACCACCAACACATCATAACCTAGACCAACACACATCCAACACGGCCAACATGAACTCCCACACGCCCAACACGGCCAACACGAATGCACACACACCCAACACGGCCAACACTGAACCAAACACGCCCAACAAGGCCAACAAGGACCCACACACGGCCAACACGGCCAACACGGACCCACACACACGCAACACAGCCAACACGGACCCACACACGCTTAACACGGCAAAAAAAACCCCCAAGCCCCCAACACGACCAAAGGAAAAGAGTTCAACACAACCAGTGAAGGTGTCGACACATACAGAAAAACTGTCAACACCAACAGCGAAGGTGTCGACACAAATAGAAACAGAAAATGTGTCAACACCAACAGCGAAGGTGTCGACACAAATAGAAAAGGTGTCAACACTGTTGGAGAGAGAGCCGTGCAGCGAAAAAAAAAGAAAGAAGATTGATTTTTTGAATCGACGTCGTGATCGTAAAAACGACGTATATGATTTTCATGAAAAACAAAAACTATACAGATTTTAATAGTTTAATACCTTTATGAAACTTTTCAATAAGTTTCTAGAAATCCCGAATACGTTGAAGACGACCTTGTAACCTTCTCACGTATGACCTGGACGCACTACGACGATCACGATGTGTGGGCACCGATTCCGATCGAAGTGTTTTTCCTACCTTGGTTTCTTCTCACACAATGATCTCCAAAAAAAACAAAAATAATTGCCAAAGAGGAGAGGAGGATAGCGGCTATCATGGAGTATTAGGGTTAGATGTTGATTAATTAGCCTCCTTTGATATATAAGAATATATCAAATATATATTAAGTATATATCATCTTTTCTAAAAGGATATAAA
>JAUMHN010000016.1:1671064-1696604 GCA_032360265.1 Heliamphora ciliata | reverse complement strand
GAACTTTTTGAGATAAAAGTCATTTCTTTTTGGCTAAGGTGTCAACTTTAATTGTTCAAAATGTGTTAACACTTTCACTTTGGAAATATGACATATTAATCATTTAAAGACATTTATTCTTAGAAAATAAATTATGAAAATCATCAAAATTAAATTAAGAAGCTCTTGGGCTAACAAACAAGCTAAGAGAAGATTAGCCTATAAAGCAAAAATAGGAGAATAATCAGGGCAAGTAGTTTATGAAATGGGACACATGGCAACTAATGAAATTTATTTGTTATGTGGCTGGATAAATAAAATGAATCAGTTACAAATAAAAAGGAGCAGGTGACACAAGTCATTCCAAGATGGAGTCAAAGTGAGCAACAAGTTGTTGGAGTAAAATGTGGCACTAAACAGGATGAGCAGTTATGCAGATGATTATAAAAGCGAAGACCGACCAAAAGGAGAGGACACACATCCAACACATATCAAAAATTCTGAGCTTGTTTTAGTTCCGTATCTTATAATTACATATCTTTCCATTTCCAAGTCCAAATCCATTAGTTCGTCCTCATTTTTGTTTGCCAGATTAGAGTCAATTTCTATTCTCATTATGCGTAACTTTAGTCATAATCTTTGTTTTAATTCGTACTTCATTCAGTATAAAGTTATTTCAAGTTCAGTCTCAATTTCTGTTCATTCAGCCTGTAATTTTCATTCATTTTAATTCAAAAGACACTTGAAAATTGTTGAAATCCTCTTTATTGAAGCAAAAAATCGAACCAGTAGCTATTGCTTCGAGCTACACACAATTTGGCCTGGTTTAGAGTCAAGTTGGCGCAATTTCAAATATAATTGAATGCATTTGTCCTGGCACGCCTGCACCACATCATTAAATCCTTAACATAATTCAACACGAACGACAACAACGGGTTAAAACAAGCACTTAAACAATGGCATAAAAAATTTAACAGTGTAATACTGTCAAATGGTTTCAAAATAAATGAATATGACAAATGTGTCTACGTGAAAAACGTAAACAAAAGTTGTGTCATTGTTTGTTTGTAAGTTGATGCCATACTAATCTATGTAGTAATAGTATTATAATTAAAACTACCAAGAATATATTAAACAAGAGGTTTGACATGAAAAATACTCAATTTAGGAGTCTTATGTAGTTAATGAATTGTACAAGACCCGACTTGACATATGTTATGAATAAATTGAGCAACTATACTAGTAACCCTCGGATTGATCATTGGTAGACACTTATTAGGGTACTAAGATATCTGAGATACACTCAAAACGATGAGCTTTATTATACTAGATATCCAGCAGTACTTGACGATATACTAATGCAAACTAGATATCTGATACTAATGACTCAAAATTCACAAATGGATACCTATTCACTTTGGGTGGTGCAACTGTGTCATGAAAATCGTCTAAACAGACGTGTATTGCGAGGTCCACAATGGAGTCTGACTTTATAACTCTATAAAAAGCTGGAGAAGAAGATGAATGGCTCCGCCAAATTTTAGAAGACATCCCTATGTAGCTTAAACCTATGCCTGCCATCTGTATATATTGCGACAGTCAATCAGCAATGGTTAAGGTACACACACACACACACACACACACACATATATATATATAACGGTAAGTCTCGACATATACATCGCCGATACAATATCGTGAAACACTTACTCTTGAGTAAAATAATTTACATCGAATATATAAAATCTACAGACAATATAGCGAATCTATTAACTAAGGCTTAAGTGGAGAGCAAGTTAGTCGTTCATTGAGAGGAATGGGCTTAAAACCTATGATTTAAGAGTTGGCAACCATGTTAGCGTTGTATACTGAAAATCATAAATTTTATTTAGTTTCAGTATTTAATTTTATTTTAATAAAATTAATTTTTTATTTTATGAAAATCCTAATGAGTAATGTATGCAATATCATTTATTTAATGTTATGCATGAATGTCCTTTATTCTGTACAATATTTAATCTGGTGTGTAGAATACGGCTTACATATAGAAGACTAGATTATATGTTCTTGCAGAATATAAGTATTTGTTCACAGTTTAGATGAAAATGTATATACCATTGGTACGACTGTAGTACAGAGTTTTAGTGGGCATGTCTTGGTTACGGAGAACAGATAATAGCGTTGTCTATTGTTCCGACTCTCTGTACAAGTACACTTTGTGTGTATTGAACGGGACACATTGGGATAATTAATTTTATTTTGACTATATAAATTAATTTACACCCCAAGGTTATTATAAGAGTGCTTATGTTCTTAATCTTGAAATAATTAATTATTTGCTTATATTTAATACTCGTTGTTTTAATTCATTAGAGAGTGCAATCTTATATGGGCCTATATTTTCGGTGAGTTGGATAACGGCATTAATTATATGGTGAATATTAATTATTGATGGAATCCACGTCTCGATAGATCAGGATTGACGATAATCACTTAAAGAATCTTATAAGTTTTGACTGGACCAAACCCTACTGGTGGATTTGATTATTCGGCGATCAAATAAGTTAAGCGGAAGGGCTTAAGAAATTTTAAAGATGTCGATTAAATTAAATTGTCATTAATTAAATTTAATTAATGGGTATTGGGAATCTTAACGTGGGGAGATGAGTTAAGTATTTAATAACAGGAGCTCAATGCAAGATGGTCTTGAGATTATAGCTTAGAGGGCAGTTACAGTTTGTCACGCCCCAATCTCCGGGTCACGTGAAACTCTCAAAAACAACCAAACATAACACCCAACCTGATAATACACTCTCAATATAGAATACACATGCATTGTATATAACCGCCAAACGGCTTACATTACACAATCCCAACACCAAAAAAAGTGTAAACATAGATGATACAGAAAGAACAAAAAGGAAGACTACAGATCTTTCGCCTCTCCAACAACCCCGAATCAACCTGCATGATCGGTACCTGAAAAACATTTCAAATCCCACACCGTGAGTCAAAACTCAGCAAAAACTAGACAGCACATGAGATATAAGCTAAACATGAGCCTCTTTCAAGCCATTAAAACGATTTTAACAAGCAACGGAAAAGCAAGGATAAAAACTATTTTGACTCACAAGAGCCTTGAAAACGATTTTTCTGTGTCTCGACTCACGCGGGTCGTAACAACAGTTTGAAATTGGTTTATCCGTCTCAATATGCATTACATGCAATCCATGTATCTTCTCGGACTTTCACCGAGGGACCGCGGCCCCCGTCTGATCCATCTTCTCAGCCTCTCGCCAAAGGATCTCAGCCCCAACAAATGCACCTTCTCAGCCTCTCGCCGAAGGACCATAGCGCTAACAAACGCACCTTCTCGGGTCCTCCCTGAAGGACCTTAGCCCCAACGAATGCCTTGTTAACTAGGATTAACATTTACAGAACCATAAATTCATCTATCTCTTCCCATACACATATGTATAACTAAACCAGGGTTTAATGCATAATTCCATGTACCAACATTACGTTTCACATAACCACGTTACACATAACAATATCAAAGCTAAGCAATTCATCTACACAATTCGTCCAAAAATAAACTAGAGTTATAAATGCACAAAGCCACGTATAACTACACTTCATGACGCCACCCGCCATATAACCCGACATCCACTCACATGGACAACCAACAACCCATAGAACCAAGCCTAACCCGAAGGCCACCACCAAACCCTACAAACCACGAGTTCACCAAGCATCACCTTTTTCCTAAAAAGGACTGCGGCCCCCAAACACGCCTCACAGCCAACAAAGAACAAACACTGCGCACCTAACCGTGTATCCACACCCACATCTAACCATGCACTTCACCCCCGAGGACAGCATCTAAACAAACACCCAAAGCCACGACACGACCCCCGAAACCACAATACGACCAACCGAACCACAAAAAGAATCCAACAGTAATTCAGTTGACTAATCCCATATATCAATCAACTGAACACCATTGAAAATCAATTAGAAACCAAGGACCCAACCACCAAACAACAAAACAACCAGCCCAAGAACTCAGTCGACTAAAAACAAACTGGAAAATCAAAAACTGAAATAGAAGCAATTCATTCGATTGACCTCCCAGGTTCAGTCGACTGAACCCACAAACCCAGGATCCAGTCAACTGACCGCAAGATCCAGTCAACTGACCCCAAGATCCAGTCGACTGACCCCACGCGAAAATAGTTCCCGAACCACTGTTTCATCCTCCCAAATCTCGAATCAACGCCTTCAAACTCCCATCCAACACCCTCGGACATGCCCACGCCCAAGCCTAACATCAAAACCTCGAAAGGAACACCTGACACCCGATTCTATCCACCGAAAATGACGAAAGATAGGTTTTTAAACCAAAACCCCAATTGAATATAAAACGGTTTTTCATACAGTTTTAACCGATAGAACACACACGATCATATGTAGTACCTTGATAAGACATGAGAATCTAAAATCCTACCTCGGTGAGTTAAAAACTTGACGCTTCGAACCATGTGCAAAATCGAGCTTCGTCGGAAGAAAATTTCATCCGGATAGATGCGTAGACCACGATGCCAATAACAACGATCAGCAGTTGGATCGTCAAAAATCGAGCCCCAATCCCCCGAGAAGTTAGAGAGAAGGCAAAGAGAAAAATGAGAAAAACTTAGCTAAGAAATTTTGAAAATATCTTTTGAAAATATCTAACGCCAGATATTTATAGGCCACAAAAATATCTTATTTTTTTAAACCTGCATCACAGCGCCCAACGACCTTGGGAACCAACCCCGCATACATATCTAAACCTGAATATGCATCAAAAAGCATATAAACATGCTGCAAAAAAAACACTAAACGCGCATCAAAAAATGCCGAAAAAGAAAACGGGTCAGGGTCTCACAACTCTACCCCCTTAAAGGAATTTTGTCCCCAAAATTCAACTCGAGGTCAAAAGAAAACAACTGCGTCGATCGCAATCAACACAGGTATACAAGATAGTCAGCCAAATCGTTCCTAGGATATAGTCAAACAAGGTCAGGCATCCTAAACAACGGCTAACTATTTCGAAGACGGGATCTACAACTCACCCCAACCTCACATCCTCACCAACTGTTGCCTCAACACAACACACCACCCATGGAAACTATCACCAACTCCCAAACATATGCAACAAGGAAATGCAATGCTCTACTGGCACAAAATTTGTATACTCAAAAAGTACCTCTGCTCATTGAAGGCATAGCTGAATAATTAGGCACGACCGGTGCCCTAGAAGAACTGGGAGCTATGAGAGCATGCGCTCTGCTCAGCATCAACTTGGCCTGTCCACCAGAACCTGGCGCTATCGGCTACCGTACCAACTGAACTGAAGTTCCCCTATCTGTCACTCAGGAGGTCTAAATTGTGGGATGCTGTTGTAGATCCTGCATAAATGAACCCTCTGGCGTGTTCATTGTACTCGGTGACCGAACCCATGAACCCTGGGATTGCCTTGGATGCGGGTAATCCACCATACGATGTCTAGGCTACCTGCACCGATAGCAAATCAACTCCCTCTGCTCTGGCCTCCCAGATGAAGCCACTAATAGTGCTAGTGCAGAGAATTGCTATAGTAATTTGGATGGATGAAAGCTAGGACCAGAGGACCTCTGTCTCTTGTTGGAATGCCCACCTGTCTATGCCTCTGTCCCACCCTGCGATGTCCTGGCCTCCCTCGAAACCCAAATCTCAGTCATAGTGTTCTCAACCCTCGCTGCTACCTCTACCAGCTCTATAAACACACGAAGTCCTATTGCAACCACATACTCCCAAATTTCCGGCCTTAAGCCCCGTTCAAACCTCATCGATCGCAGCACATCTGTGCTCACTAACTCCAGTGCGAACCGGGACAAGCTAGTAAACCTGGCCTCATACTACATGATATCTATAGCCCCCTTGGTGAGAGTATTGAACTCCTCCCTGTATAACTTTCTCTTCGAAGCCAGAAAGTATTTCTCCAGAAAAACTCCTGTAAAGGCTGCCCATGTGACCCCCACCGTGTTTCTGGCATATCTCCACCACTGATGAGCATTACCTCTCAGCTGGAAGGTAGAAAAAGAAATCTGCAACTCGTCCTCCACAATCTGTAACGTGTCAAGGATCCGAGTCACCAGCTCCAACCACTCGGTCGCCACTATAGGGTCAGGATCTCTAGCAAAGGTAGGTGGATCCATGCGCCTAAACTCTCGCATCGCCACTGTAGTCCTCGACTCAAACACTCTCTCTCTAACGGTCTCACCTTTAGCGGCCTCAACTAACTGATCGATGGAACCCACTAGCGCACGTAATAACTCTATCACGTCAACAAGTCCTTGGGGAGCATTTGCATCCCCGACATCAGGGATATGAACATCCCCTTGGCCAACACCACGGCCGCAACCTCGCCCTCTCCTCGCAGACATCGTGTCTATATGAAAAAGACATAACATAAGATGCAGCACATAGCAGTAACATAAACAAAGCACATAAACATGCTAACACGTTGCCACATTAGTTCATGCTAAATAAACCCCACATTTCGAGGAGAACCGACAAGAATGACGTGTTAATCTGGACAACCTACTCAGATTTTCGGCTAGAAATCACGTCAGCTAAACGCGTTTCTAACTTGGCTCCCAAGTTTTTTAATCCAAACGCCCAAAGGCAAGACTAATCAATCCTAAGTTTAACCCCATGCTCAAATATACACAACATTCTCATACTTAACATGCTAACATGTTCATGTTATCAAAACATCTAAACACATGCACTCAAGCACATGCAATCAACCTCACACAGCCATACACCCTCGTCCCATGAATCTTAGGTATTCGAACCCAGAGCTCTGATACCAAACTGTCACGCCCCAATCTCCGGGTCACGTGAAAGACCAACAAACAACCAAACATAACACCCAACCCGAGATACGCTCTCAATATAAAACATGCATACATTGTATATAACTGCTAAACGGCTTATATTACACGGTCCTAACACCAAAAAAAAGTGTAAACATAGATGATACAGAAAGAACAAAAAGAAAGACTACAGATCTTCTGCCTCTCCAACAAACCCGAATCAACCTGCATGACTGGTACCTAAAAAATATTTTAAATCCCACACTGTGAGACAAAGCTCAGCAGAAACTAGACAGCACGTGAGATATAAGCTAAACATGCTAGGAAAACGAGGTGTAGTTTTTGATTCTCTTTCAAGCTATTAAAATGATTTTCACAAGAAACGAAAAAGCGAGGATAAGAACCATTTTGACTCACAAGAGCCTTGAAAATGGTTTTTTTGTGTCTCGACTCACGCAGGTCGTAACAACAGTTTGAAATTGATTTATCCATCCTGATATGCATTACATGCAATCCATGTATTTTCTCGAACTTTCACTGAGGGACCGAGGGACCGCAGCCCCCGTCTGATGCATCTTCTCAGCCTCTCGCTGAAGGACCTCAGCCCTAACGAATGCACCTTCTCGACCTCTTACCGAAGGACCACAGCCCCTATAAACGCACCTTCTCGGGTCCTCCCCAAAGGACCTCAGCCCCAACGAACGCCTTGTTAACCAGGGTTAACATTTATAGAACCATAAGTTCATCTATCTCTTTCCATACACATATGCATAACTAAACCAAGGTTTAATGCATAATTCTACGTACCAACATTACATTCCACATAACCACATTACACATAACGACATCAAAGTCATGTAGTTCATCTACACAATTCGTACATAAATAAACAAGAGTTATAAATGCACAAAGTCACATATAACTTCACATCATGACGTCACCCGCCATATACCCCGACATCCACTCATATAGACAACCAACAACCTAGAGAACCAAGCCAAACCCGAAGGCCAACACCAAACCCTACAAACCACGAGATCACAAAGCATCACCTTTTTCCCAAAAAGGACCGCGGGACCCAAACACGCCCCGCACCCAACAAAGAACAAACACTGCGCACCTAACCGTGTACCCACACCCACATCCAACTATGCACGTCACCCCCAAGGATGGCATCTAAATAAACACCCGAAGCCACAACACAGCACCCGAAGCCACAACACGACCAACCGAACCCCAAAAAGAATTCAACAGTAATTCAGTCGACTAATTGTAGACACCCCAATTTGACCCTGCCTAATCTTAGGCGAATCCGATGATGAAAACAAGTGGAATGGTGCCTCAGTACGATCCTCATGAGGTGATCCAAGCTTGGTATTTGAACCCAGAACCTTCAAACCAATAAAATTTTGTCGAACCATTGAAACTTGCTGCCCAAGTAAGGCGATCGCCATGTTCATTGTGGCGACTGCCAATAGAACCTCTTGAAAACCCTAGCTAAATATGGCGACTGCCACCTTTTATTATGGCGACCACCAGCTTGCATCATGGCGACCGCCATAGAACTTTGTGGAACCTTTCAAAAACATGGCGACCGCCAACTTGCAATATAGCGACCGCCAACTTGCAATATAGCGACCGCCAACTCCAAATAGCCTGACATGTCCTAAAAACGTGGCAACATCTCATTGCCTGAAGAGCTCTATAAATACCGTACCTCTTGTACGTTTTCAAGGACAGAATTTGAGTGAGAGGTTTTGAAAGTGAAGCTCTGCTGAGTCGCCGAGAAATTTTGAGCCCCGACGCCGAAGCCCTACCGAAATACCGAGATCTGAGCCTTTTGACATCTACATTGCAAGCCTTGCTTGGATCACCACCCGAGAATTGGATCATCGAAGTGCATTCCCCTCCAATTTGAGGATTCTTAAGCAATCCAGGTATCTCGTTTAGATCCCCGATCCTTCTAACTCTATCCCCTCTCTTTCGGAGCGATCGGGTTAAATTCAATTTTCAATTCAAGTATTTCCTTCATTTATATAGTTAACTTTGTATATTTACTTAATTTGCTTCATTTAATTTAGTTGTTTTAATTAATTTCTTAGCTTACACATCCACACTAAGCACATTGTCTTTTTCTTATTTTTAATGCATCAATTAGTGCTAACATAATTTGACAATACGGCTAAACAATATCGTTATTGTTATAATATAAGCACTTATATAAAATTGGTTGTAATTATCAATATTTTACCCATTTAATGCTAATTTTTCTTTTAATCTTAATTAAATGTCCCCTTTGTTAGTTAATATTTAATTTAATGCTAATGTGTTTTTTTTTTCTTGTAATTTAGCTTTTATTTAAATGTTCCATTATATTTTCTTAATGTTAATTTAATGCTTCTTTTCTAGCATTTATTTTCCTTGTTCTTTTCTCTTCTTTCAATATTCGCATAATGCTCATTTGTTAGCCTTCATTTTCAATTTTCTTTTCTTTTCTTTATAGTAGTGTAATTTTCTTTTCTAACATTTCATTTTTTTTTTATAATTAGCTCTAATTTTCTTATTATGCTCCATTTAGTAGTCATTTTCTTTTAATGTTAGTATTTATTTTTCTTTAAAAACTCTATTTTTTTATAGCTCTATTTTCTTTTTCATAACACTTATTTTTCTTCATTAAACCTAAAAATCATAAAAAGACTTTTAATCTAATTCTAATTCTTTAAATATAATTTTTTTCCCTTTTGTTTTCTTCTCCCTCTATTTTTTTTATCTTTTTTAAAATGTAAATAGTTAGTTTTCCTTCTCATTAATTCAATAAGTATTTCCTAACTTCATCATTTTAGTGTAATTTTCTATTATAAACTTTTTTTCTTTATTTCATTTCTCTTTAAATCTTTTAAGCTAGCTTTTGTCATAACACCCTCATTTTAATTTATTTATTAGTAAACTTTCTTTTTAATATAGGCTGTTGTTTATGCATCTCTCGTTTTGTCATTTAGCATTTTTTTTATTAAAAATTTATCATGTTAATGTTAGCTTAGTTTATTTTGGCAATATAAATTTTTTTAGTTTCTATGTTTGAAACCACGTTTAGGATAGTTTGGTTTATTTTTCGTTAGCAATTCATGTTTAGAAAATTTTAACAATTTCTAACATGTTTTTGTTCATTTATTTAAACCATAATAGTTTAGATTATTCTTTGAAATTGTATGCTGGTGTGCTCCATATATTCTTTAGTTAGAAATTGCATGTCATAGGATTTAGGATTTTATCTCCATATTTGTTTTGATTTGGAGTCTTATGTACATATGCTATGTATTTTTCATATTTGATTTTGGATGTTCTCTCTTTACCTCCATCTTCTTTATTTGTATGCATTTGTGATATTTTATTAAAAAACCAATGATGATTAGTAGAGGCCAACCTTACGGTTGGGCGAACGGGATGCCTAACACTTTTTTCGATTCGTACCTTAGCTCCCGAACTCTTTTTCTCTAGTTTAACGTTTTTAAGATCAGTAACCATTTTTGTTTTTCTTAATTTTTCTCAAAAACTAAGTGACGACTCTATTTTCCGTAAAAAGGGATTTTCAAAATTTGGCATCCAAGGTATTAAAATATTTTTCAAATATCCTTGAATCCCTCATTTTTTAAATATTGTCCAAAAATTCCTAAATTCCAATGCCACAGTATTTTCTGGCGACTCTGCTGGGGACTGGTTTCTAAAACCAAATAAGAGGGCTAGACTTGAAAGCATCATTGGTTTTTAATAAAAATTTTCTCATTTGTATTTTTTCATGCATAGGCATTGTTCTTCAAACCCCCCTTCTTGGTCGACCTGACGCCCTGAACGTACATTCGTTTTGGGGATTGTTGGGAAGGTGGGCAACCCTTACTGACTGTACGATATCATAGGTGCAGTAAAAGAGATCGGGCGTACTATTTGACCATGTTCTGCATGGGAGTTATATACCCAGCTCTATTCAGAAGGTACCTTGTTCAATTGATCAAAATCGGCCTTTTGCATATAGTGAACTTAGAACCCCCCATTAGGTGCTACTAACCCTAGTAGGATTATGTGTTTTTTTTATTGTATGTTTTGTTTGCGTAATGTTAGGATTATTTTATTTGTGATTAAGCTAGTTCCTTTCCCGGGTTCGGCCCGATTTTTCGTTATCTTTTGATTAGGTTAGCTTTTTCTTCAGGTTTTTACCCGGACTTTGTCTTTCACTATGTTTGGTTCTTACGCTGTAGTTTTCTTCTCGGGATTCTGCCCATGTTTTATTTTAAAGCCTCTAGGGTAGTTCTCTCTCCTATGGATTCTTCCCAGGTCGTTGGTTTTCTCCGCCTTAACATAGGCTCGTTTCTTTCAAACCCTCGATATAGGCTCGTTTCTTTCAAACCCTCGATATAGGCTCGTTTCTTCTAAACCCTCGACATAGGCTCGTTTCTTTCAAACACTTGTCATACCCGTGAGAGTTAGTTCTTTATCGTTATGATGCCTATTTTTCCTTCGAATTTTTTTTAGGTCGAACCAGTCCAGTCAGCATAGCTTTGTTTTCTTGCTAGAGTGTTGTCCATTTTAGACAAGCCTTCCCCTTAGAATTTAGTTGATTCCCTTTTCAGCCATCATGTTGGTTTTTGAGTCATCATGTCGCTATGCTACCAATATGAGCCCAGCAGGGGCATTGTTATAGCTTCTGTGGTTATCTGCTTATGATTTGCTATTTTGGGTATCTGGGATTTGTTCTATCTGTCGTCGAAATGCTTATCCAAAAAGTGTTTGATACTGGTTATTTTGCTTTTTGGATTTAGGATTTTTTGTGGATTTACCATTGGGCCAGAAAGAGTACAGTCAACACGTGTCTGGAAAAGATTAGTGACAAGTAGACTCTGTAGGGTGTCCGAACAGTCAGCTAAAATGGCAAAACATGAGATGAACTTGACAGCTCTGATGAGGGCTATTACCAAAATACAAAGAGCCATGGAGCAATAAACTCAGGCTCAGAATCAATGCCAGGCACAGATTCGGGCAATTCAGGCCCGTTTGCCAGTGCCAAATCAACAGCACGATGACCCAAAGGGGAACGGTGAAGACTTTTAGGATGACAATCAAGTCCCCGATGGACCGCAAGTTGTTCCACCACCACCACGGGTCCCTCGTCAGGTGGTAGTTGAGGATGAAAACACTGCTAAGTCTAGAGAATCTGCACTGATTGAGAAGATCGACATGATGGAGAAGGTTCTTAAAAAGGCTAAAGGGATCAAAGAATACATGTTAGATGTGGGAGGACTATGTTTGTTCCCAGATGCTAAACTAGCGAAAAAGTTCAAAATGCCAAATATGGAGAAGTTCGTCAAAATCGGAGACCCGAGAATTCATCTCCGAATGTATGTTGGCACCCTCTCGCCAATGGAAATTGATGACCAATTGAAAACTCAGCACTTTTACCGATCTCTTTCTAGGGCAGCCCAGAAATGGTTCCTCTCCCTCGACGTAGCAAAAACCAAAACTTTAGAGGATATAGCTATGGCTTTCATCAGTCAGTATAGTTATAATGTCCAACTAGACATAACTACCCGAGAGCTCAATACGACTCGACAAGAGAACTGGGAGTCTTTTGTTGATTTCTTAACCCGATAGAGGGGTAAGGCCACCAAGATGACGAATCGACCTTATGAGAAAGAGCAAGTGAGGATAATGGTGAAGAACCTGCAGTCCCCGTTGAAGCGTTATCTGATCACACATCCGCTCTCCACATTCGAGCAGTTGTTTGATGCTTGGGTTCAGATAGAAGATGCAATCTAGTCTGGGGATATTGAAAAAGCTGAGCCGAGCCAAAAACCCAGGAGGACCTTTCCCATAAATAACCAAAACCAATCTGTTGCCACCAACCTCGTGTCTCATTCAAATAAGGTAAACTTACTGAACCCATCCTCTTCCGCCCACAATCCAACAACTCCTAATAGTCAGATAACAGTCAACAGCAGCAAAGGCCAAGGAGGGTGTTCACTCCCCTCAACATTTCATTATCCACTGCCCTGAGTCGACTTGTCGAAAAGGGGCTTATCAAGCCATTGGACCCCATGCCTGTTCTTGATCCCCTACTGCCGAGGTTTAATGCTTCTCAATACTGCGCATTCCACCAAAGTCATGGGCACCTAACTGATAAATGTATGAGGCTCCAACTTGAGATCCAAAACCTCATTGACAACAAGGTGATCCCGCCACCATCGGTCATCCCAAAGCCAAATGTCACGACTAACCCACTGCCAAATCATCCTAGGCAGGCTGGGATAAATTACATGTCTCTGGAGGAATCAAAGGACCCGAGCCGATATATCTGTCCAGCATACCTACCATGTCCTTGTGTTTCAGTTACTAAAGATCAGGCAATTTGTTCATTGATTATGACCAGGAATGGCTGGGATGTCACAGAGCAGTGGAATGATAATAACTGGGAAGCATATCAGGTAACGATTCAAGAGGAGGAGCGCAATGAAGAAGATGATTGGCCTTTGGATTACCCAGCCCGACCATATGGGTTCGATCACATGCTCGACGGCATTACCCTTCCCCAACGTTTTGAGGAAGAAGTATATGTGGATGAAATGCAGTCCTACTGGCTAGTAAGAATCATGTTGAAATCAGATGGAGTAGAGTGGACTGATTTCTGAAATACTCATGAACAGTAAGTAAATTTTATCGAGGAAGACATCTGGGTGAAAGTCGACAATACATGGGCTATACAAGATGATGAGGAGAGGAAAGAAAGAATGGCAATCAGTGATTTGGGCAATTTGTGGGCGTTTGAAAGCCCTCTGCATGTGAACAAAGTACGATAGACTAGTGATAAAATAGTAAGATTATGGGACGCTGAGAAAGAGATAGAACATCTGACCAGAAGTGGGCGACATTTCAAGCCAGCCCAGTTAGAAAAGGAGCAACCAAGTGGGAAAAGAAAGGAGAAAGAACAACAAGAAGAAGATGATGCAATGTTGAAACAGTTAAAGAAGACACAAGCTAACATCAGCATTTGGGGGCTACTAATGGCCTCGCACAAACACAGGCAAGCTGTGCTAAAGGTTTTGAATAAAACCAGCGTTCCGGTAGAGGCCACCCTGGAGCAATTGATTGGACTGATTCTGTCGACCGTTAAACCAAAAGTCATTTCTTTCTCTGATAAAGACTTGCCAGCAGAGGGAAAAAATCACAACAAACCACTGCACATCACCGTTAAGTGCTTGGACAAATGGGTCCCTATGACTCTTATCGATAACGGGTCTGCATTAAATGTATGTCCACTCAGAACAGCACTCTGTTTAGGGCTAAAGACGGAGCAATTCACATCGAGCAATCAAGGAGTCCGAGCTTATGACAACACAAGTAGGGATGTACTGGGACTGGTGTCGTTTGTGATAATAGTAGGGCCCTTGGAAACGTCGATCGAGTTCCATGTATTAGATGTACCGGCGTCTTTCAACTTGTTGTTGGGTAGACCTTGGTTGCATGACCCAAATGTTCAGGCCGTACCATTTACTCTCCATCAGAAATTGAAACTAATAAGAAATGGAAAAGTTTTGACTATTCACGGAGAGGACAGCATTCATCCCCTAAGAGGAGAAGAGGGTACAACTCTGTTGGAAGTTCAGCATAGTGGAGATGATCTGTTGCTCAATGGTTTTTGATTTGATGAAGCACAGGCTGTTCAGATGCTGATGAATGAAGAAGAAAGTTATATCAACCCGCGGGTAATAACAATGATGAGAAAAATGTCTTTTTTTCCTGGTATGGGATTGGGACGTAAGCAGTAGGGAATCCCAGAACCCATTCAGGTATTGCCGACTTCTCACTATTTTGGTCTTGGGTATAAGCCAATGGAAGAAGATTTGGAAGGGCCTAAGAAGGGACGGAAGGTCAATTATACCGAAACGCTCAATGAGTACTTTGTCAAGGAAGGGAAAGATTTTTCGTACTACGACTTCCCCGAGCCATGGATCAACAAAGAGACTAATCAAAAGCTGTCAGGGTTGGAGATCTTTTTCAACCATCAGTTGTTTGACACAGAAGAGGAAGAAACAGTGGAAGGAGAAAAGGAAGAAAAGAAGGTCTAGGAGGAAGATTGGGCCGACAAGCTTGATGGTACCGACATTGGAGTGCTGTTCAATGAAAAGATGGCACAGCTGCAAGTAACCGATTCAAACTGCTTCATGATGGGTTTCAGCGCACCAACCGATTGCACCAAGCTCATTGTTGATGCAACCGAAAAAGAAGTAAAGAATTGGACCATCGAGTCATCTGATGTACATATTGTCTGTTCTGGGTCCAAGTCTGAGTCTGAGTCTGTGATTGAGGGCACGTCCTTTTGTGCACCCCCTGTCTATGCTTTCGAGTTTGTAATTCCTTCTTCTTTCAATGCAATGAACAAGATTTCCGATTACTCGGCTTTGTTTGATTTATTTCATACGCTTTCTGACGATTTTGAATTTGACAGGGATATTCCCGAAGAAATAAAACTTTTAATAAAAAGAGAAGAAGAAATGCGTTCCTAACCAATAATTGATGAAACTTTGTCAATAAATCTGGGTAATGAAATTAGTCCACAAAATGTGCAAATTGGTTCTTTTTTATCCTCAGTTGAACAAAAACAATTAATAACTTTATTAAAAGAATATAAAGATGTGTTTGCATGGCCTTACGAGAATATGCCTGGAATTGATCCTGACATTGTCCAACACCATATCCCTCTATACCCCGATGCTAAATTGGTCAAACAAAAATTAAGACGAATTTGGCCAGAATGGGCTCTGAAGATCAAAGAAGAAGTTGCCAAACAGATCAATGCCGGATTCCTGATGGTAACTGAGTATCCGAAATGGGTAGCCAACATCGTGCCAGTTTTAAAGAAGGACAGCTGTATTCGAGTTTGCGTGAATTTTCAGGATCTCAACAAGGCTAGCCCAAAAGACAATTTTTCGCTGCCACACATTGACGTCTTGGTAGACAGTACAACAAGGCATACCCTGTTATCATTCATGGATGGCTTCTCCAGGTACAATCAGATTCTGATGGATCCCGATGATAGAAAAAAGATGACCTTCACTACACCATGGGACACCTACTGTTATCGTGTAATGCCGTTTGGTTTGAAGAATGCAAGGGCAACCTATCAAATGGCTGCCATTACCTTATTGCATGACATGATGCATAAGGAGGTCGAAGTGTACGTGGACGACATGATAGTCAAGTTTAAGAATCGGGATGGCCATATTGTAGCACTGCGAAAGTTCTTCGAAAGGATTCGAAAGTACAAGATGCGACTCAACCCACCAAAGTGTGCCTTCGGGGTTACCGCTGGAAAAATGCTTAGGTTTATGATCACTCAACGAGGCATTGAAGTTGACCCTTCTAAGGTCAAAGCAATCTTGGAAATGCCTCCTTCAAGGACCGAACGAGAAGTCAGGGGATTTTTGAGTAAAATACAGTTTATCAGTCGGTTCATCGCAAAACTGACAACTACCTGCGAGCCGCTCTTTCGTCTGTTGAAGAAAGGAATTAAGTTTGAATGGGATCAGAAATGCTAAGGAGCCTTTGATGCCGTGCGACAGTACCTGCAGAATCCACCTGTTCTAACTCCTCCCAAACCTGATAGGCCACTGATCCTCTATTTGTTAGTGACTGATTCAGCTATGGCATGTATGCTAACGCAAGAAGGTGAAATTGGAATCGAAAAAGCCGTCTACAACTTAAGCAAGAAGATGACAGGGTCAAAAATACGATACACGTCATTGGAGAAGATATGTTGGGCCTTAGTTTGGGCTTTCCGAAAATTGAGGCACTACATGTTGTCTTTCACAGTGAATATCATCTCTCGGATGGACCCGTTGAAGTATCTATTTGAAAATCCGGTGTTGACAGGAAGGTTGGAATGATGGTTGCTGTTGTTATCAAAGTTTGATCTTCAATTTGTCTCCTGGAAGTCAGTCAAGGGCAGAGAAGTGGCAGAATTCCTTGCCAATCAACTAGTTGATGGAAGAGAAGACACGGAGTTCCAGTTTCCTGATAAAAAGTTGATGAAAGTCGGGGATGACCGGTGGACTCTATATTTTGATGGCGCGTCCAATCAATACGGCTATGGAATATGAGTCCTTGTCACTCCTGACGAATCACATGTTCCGTTGTCTCTGAAGCTTACTTTTGAAGTCACCAACAATCAGGCTGAATATGAAGCATGTTTGGCAGGATTGGAGGCAGCCCTCGAACTAGGGGCAAGAAAGCTGGAAGTCATCGGAGATTCAGCACTCGTACTTTCACAAGCGAGAGGAGAATGGAAAGTCAGGGACTTAACCTTGATTCTCTATCATCAAGAGCTAGAGAAACTGATACCGTGTTTCGAATCAGTAATCTTCACCCATGTGCTAGGACTACAGAACAAGTTCACCGATGCACTGGCCACCCTAGCAT
The DNA here is from genome assembly GCA_032360265.1 of Heliamphora ciliata. Taxonomy (NCBI): domain Eukaryota; kingdom Viridiplantae; phylum Streptophyta; class Magnoliopsida; order Ericales; family Sarraceniaceae; genus Heliamphora; species Heliamphora ciliata. The sequence goes on along the minus strand of JAUMHN010000016.1, from coordinate 1,679,259 downwards.
CCATTATTGACAAACCATCAAGTGTCCAAATGAGGTCCTTGGTAATTGAACAAAAAAGAAAGCCGGCATACGAGACAACGGCCGTAATTAAAGAAAGCACTGACAACCTTCCATGGTATGTTGATATTCAAAATTTCGTGGAGAAAGGAGAATACCCCAAGTTTGCTAGTAAAAAGCACAAAAGGGCAATACGACAACTATCTGCACAATTTGTCATTTGCGGTGGTAGACTATATAAACGAGGATATTTTGGGGTCAACAAACTGTGTGTAAACACTGAAGAATGCCAAGAGTTGATGAAAGGGATACACGCAGGAGTTTGTGGGCCACACATGAGCAAAAATATGTTAGTCAAGAAAATCCTACGACAAGGATAATTTTGGATGACAATGGAGACAGACTGTATACAGTTCGTGCGGAGGTGTCATAAGTGTCAAATTCACGCAAACCTCATACATGTTCCCCCGTCCCAGCTGTGCAACCTGACGTCACCATGGTCGTTCTCAGTATAGGGCAATGATGTGATTGGCAGAGTAACGCCGAAGGCATCCAATGGACATGAGTTTATTTTAGTGGCCATTGATTATTTCACTAGGTGGGTGGAAGCAGTCTCCTATCGGTATTGAAAGCCTCCCATATTGCTAAGTTTATCAAGCAGAACATCATCTGTCGATACGGAGTCCCACATGAGGTTATCTCAGACAATGGTTCACATTTCCAAGGGGAGGTCTTGGGTCTTTTCGAAGAATATCAAATAGTAGCTCATAAATCTTCACCATATCGGCCGCAAACCAATGGAGTAGTTGAGGCAACAAACAAGAACATCAAGAGAATTCTGCAAAAGATAATCAACTCACACAAAGATTGGCCGAAACATCTACCATTTGCACTTTAGGGATATCGAACGTCAATTAGAACTTCAACCAAAACTACACCATACTCTTTAGTGTAAGGGATGGAAACTGTGCTTCCCATTGAGGTGGAAATCCCTTCACTAAGAGTAGTGGCCGAAGCCGATATATCGAAAACAGAATGGCAAAGGAACCGGATGGAGAAGTTGCTCTTGTTTGATGAAAGAAGACTGCAGGCTCTGTTACATGTACAAGGGTATCAAAAGAGGATAGCTTGAGCGTTTAATAAAAAGGTCAAGGCCTGGGACCTTAGAGAAGGAGATTTAATTCTTAAGGAAATCAGAGCTCCTATCTTTGACCCGAGAGGCAAGTTCAAGCCAAACTAGTCCGGACCATTTCTCATCAAGACCATCATGACCAGTGGTGCAATCATTATTATGGATTTGGTTGGCAATGTGTTCTCCACTCCAGTAAATCTCGATCAACTCAAAAAGTACTATCCTTGAGATAAAAATAAAGATAAAATAAAAAGTTCGCTAAGTTGAAAATCGAAAAGACAACTCAAGCAAAAGTTAGAGCAGCTCGCAAGGTCGAATATTCGAAAGGACTACCTTGGCAAAAGTTAGGGCATCACAAAAAGGAGAGCATCAATACCCGAGGGAAAATCGAGCATGAACTACATTATACCCTGATTCCATCTTTTTTGGGATACATAGGCAGCTTCTTTTAAGAAGTCCAGCCACATTCTTTGTTTTTAACCATCTTTGAATCTAAGTAACACCAATGCAAACTAATCTTTGAAATCTCGAAGACTTTGAATAAATTGGAACCATCTTAAGCATAAAGTGGGAGTTTTTTCCATTACTTTAATTGGAGTTACAAAGTTCTTGAAAAATAAAATGTAGGACACGCAAGTCCCAAACTCTACAGAATAAAGATGAAAGTTATGAAATTTTCTAAAATAAAGTAGGAGGCCTCAAATCTTTCTCATTCTCGCTGCATGTTTCCCCTCTTCTTTATCCTTCTTCTCCTTGTCTTGTGTTTACCATATCTGGTACTCAGTAGAAAGCTCGAGACATTGCAGCTCCTACATCTCCATCAATGAGCGGGATGGCCAGGCCTCCTTATACAATGCTTGAAACGGGGCCTGTAGTACAGATGAAGATAAACGGCCTCGGATGTTGTGAGGGATGATCTGACTACGATCGAATTGTCGCATGATCCTATGGGGACGATAGAAAGTAGTCTGACGCAAACCAACGAGCAAAACACCAGGGTGATCCATGGTGGCCAAGGTCTTGGCAAAGATCTGCCACCAGGGGCACTGCCAAGTAATATCTAGACCAGTCAGAGAAGAAAGGTACTGTCGCTAGGTTGCTTCGGTGTCACATATCTGATAATAGGGGCGATAGAGGAAAGCTACAGCACTGTGTCTATCAATAGGTGGATTCTGTACAAGATTCACTTTCTCCATCAGCCAAATTTGTAGTGAAAGTTAGATCAGTAAGGGAAAGGCCTGGCAAAAAGCTTTGATAAAGAGAGAGGTCTTGGGCTCACCTGAAGAAGCAGAGGACTGCCAACAAAAGTAGTGGTTTCACCACGATGAACAACATCTAGACCCAGCAGTGTCTCGGCTAAGACAAGTGGCACAAAGTCCTTCGCCATCCACATCTGACCAGAAATGTCAACCAAGGCACAGATAACTTACCCGTCAGTAGGAATGAGAAGATACTGAGCAAAAAGACAGAAGCAAAGAGCATAACGACGTCACAGCTAAAAGACAAGGTCGCTAAGGTCACTGGTAGGACGAAATCTATCAATGATCCAAGGAATGTCAAGGCAGTCACCCGATGTCAAAAAAGAAGCCTCCATCTTAGACAGACCACAGAGTTGCATCACCCGTTACCGAGCAAAAAAGGAGAAAGTAGGAACAACGATAGGACTCTGCGGAGCCAAGTCCAGGATAGCACAAACTCCTCCACAGTGGGGAAAAACTCTTCAAGATCGAACCGAAAGACACGGGACTGAGGATCCCATAGCCGAGCAGCAGCTTCCAACAAAGGTCCATTAGTCTTCACAGTCATAAGAGGAAATAAGGAGTTGATACTGAAAGGGGCAAAGTTCAAACGCTCGATATGGGAAAATGCCTCAACCCATGTAGAAAGGGAAAAATCCATTTGAATCGGAGTAACAGAAAATGGGGTCTCCAAGGCGGTATTTATAAGGCAAAAAGGGGCAGGAAATCAAAATCTCGGCAAAAGGGTACGTTCAATGTGGCGACTGCCGTCTTATAACTGGCGACCGCCAACTCTAAAAAGCATAGTACAGTGATATCATTCCTTTGACCAGGCGACCGCCATGTTGAAACGGGCGACCACCAGGTGAACCTTTTTGGAAATTGGCGACCGCCATGTTGTATTATGGCGACCACCATGTTTGAGCATGGCAGGTATGGGTCAGTTTGCAGTTTGTGTGATCCGTATTAGTTGTGGCATCTGAACTATGCATCCATGACAGTTTAAGCAGAGAATCATATAAGCAGATGGATATAAGGCAATAAATGGCACGAAGGCCCACAATATATCAGAAAGTGATAAAATGTAAAGACTGGGGCACCTAGGCCCAATAAATTGTAAAATCGGGAAAATGTATGTAAATATATTAAACTGGGGCACGCAGGCCCATCAAAATAAATGTATCAGAAAACGAATGAAACTGGGGAGGGGAAAGCTCTCTCTCTCACTGATGCCTGGGGCGGACCCGGCGGGAGGAAGGACCAGTCTCGTCCGAACTGACGTCCTCAAAGAGCCGCTCAATGTCATCATTACCATCACTAACGGAAGAAGAAGACACAGCCCTGGAGTGACTTCAAGCAGAGGAGACAGACCCTCTAGAGCGAGCTCGAGAAGGTACCCGGGAACTACGACCTCGAGTAGAGGCAGGGGCTGGTGCACGCGGTGGAATTATCCCAGTGGCCGATACCGGAGGCTATTAGAGGAAAACAAGGATCAACACAGAGTATAGAAAAAGTGCAAGAAGGAGAGATTATAAGAATACTCACTATGGCTGCTGGGGTGATGGTAACACCGACTGCTCGGACAGTAGCGTCAAGCAGACGGATCAGTGCTCTCTGACCAGTAAAGACCAGTAGCAGGTGATCTAGCCACGCCTGATTGACCTGTGAGAAGAAGTTAGGCAGTTTGAGTAAACAAGCCAAGAAAGCAATCAAATGAAAAGAGAAAGGACGAAGACAAACCTGACTAAGTTCGGCCCTAAACTCAGGCGCTGGAGGAACGGGAACTGGCAGAGAGAAAGGGTAGCCATAAACTATAATCTGAATCTCCCATGGGATCTCTGGACCCCTCATCTCCCCAGTCGCATCGCCCGCAGCTCCAACTCCCGCAGCAACTCCAGCCTCAACATCCTCCGGTGCCTGTCCTCTCCTCCTACTTCCTAGGGCAGTCGAGCCAGGCCCTAGTGGTCCCAGCAAGTGTGCTCGGGCCTAGGCAGTGTAATCCCCCTCGGCCACCAGCAGCTCCGCGACGTGAGTCCCACCAACTCCAGTAGTAGATCGACCTGGCTAAGATGATCGGTTCGGCGCATACAAGCTGAAGGAACCACCGGCATCCGAAAGTGATCAAGGCCGAGCGACTGGCAGACCACCCGCTCTCCAAGATAATACTCCCTACCGAAAGGGCCCTCCAGCAAAATACGCCTCGTAGTGACATCTCGGTTACGAATTAGATCTGCGCCGGACCGATCCTCTATGCCTCTCCAGACGTCCCAGTGAACCTGCAGAATACAGTGCAGTGTATAATAACAGTCATTGTACAGTAATTAGTGTGCAGGGCAGAAGAGAACAGAAGCAGTACAATGCGGTGCAATACAGTGCAGTGAGCAGTATAAGAAGGCAGTGTACAAAATAGTAAGCAGTAAATAAAGATACATGGCCGGGAGTCAGTAGGTCCAGCGAGACCCAAAATCGGTCGATGTCCTTCCCCCCGGCCTTCTTCCCCTTCAGCCCTCGGGGCCACCAGGTCGCACGAGGAATGACCAGAGGTTCCATTGAGGAATTCGCCGGGACGTGAAGTCCGAGGAACTCATAGGACCACAACTGCAAAGAAGATGATGTCAGCAAGTAGGTAATAACAGATAACAGAAATGAATGGAGAAAGCGCAGAAGCTAAATCATACCTCCCAGACCCTCTAGTATCCTTCGATGCTGAGCTCTTGGGGGAACCGAGTGAGAGTCCTCATGAAGCCGTAGAGGGTGGTGAGGGCAGCTCCTCCCCAGTCGTATGAGGCGACCCGGTCCAAAGGAGCGAGGGCACCCAAGTAGTGCAAATGTACGGTATTCTCCTTGTTCGAAAACAAGGAGGTACCGAACATATACATGAGAAAACCCTGAGCGACCCACTCGAAGTGGTGGGGCTCAGTGCACTGAAAATGTCTAAATCGCTCGAAGAACCAGGTATACCGGACTCTATCGCGATCCATCTGAGCGGGAATAGCTCCAAGGAAGTACATTAGCGCGTCGGTAGAACCAGCAATGGTCGGGTCGAACGGGATAGGGGCTCCTCCGACCCGGATGCCGGTGATAAGTGTGAAGTCTAGAGGCGTCAGAGTAGCCTCAAAATTAGTAAAGTGGAAGGTATTGGTGGTATCCCACCACCGCTCTGCCAGAGCCGTCAGCCAGACCCGATCATTGCTCATCCTACCCAATAGGGGTATGAGTCGAGCAAAGCCGGAGGCATCAATAATGGCTGGTTAGGAGTAGTGAGGGTATCATACCACTCTAATATATCTCCGGAGACTGAACCTTCGAAACCTCCGACATAATGACCAACCTGAAAAGAAGAAAATAGCCAGAGAACATATAAAGAACATATCGAGCAAGCAAAGTGCAGAAAGATATTTGAAAGCAAAACCCTAGGTTCATGTGTAAGTGACGACCCTTCGGTTCTTTTCAGCCCTAGAAAACTAGGCACCCTAAGCCCCGGCAAACCGAGAAAAATCGTCCTAACCCTAAGTTCATGTGTAAGTGACGACCATTCGGTTCTCTCCAGCCCTAGAAAACTAGGCACCCTAAGCCCCGGCACGCCGAGAAAAATCTTCATAACCCTTGGTTCATGTGTAAGTGGCGACCTTTCGATTCTCTCAAACCTCATAAAACTAGGAACCCTAAAGCCATGGCGCGCTAGGAAAATCTCTATCATTTTGTGATACTAAAAAAAAAGTCTACCTAAAATTTTCTAAGATTTTCTTAAAATTTTTCTCAAAATTTTCAAGATTTTCTTAAAATCTTCCACAAATTTTCAGGATTTTCTTAAAAAAAATTTTCAAAATTCTAAGATTTTCTTAAAATTTTTCTCAAATTTCTAGATTTTTTTTTTCAAATTTCTAGGATTTTTCTCAAATTTCCAAGATTTTCTTAAAATTTTTCTCAAAATTTTCAACATTTTTCTTAAAAAATTTTCTCAAAATTTCCAACATTTTTCTTAAAAAATTTTCTCAAAATTTCCTAGAATTTTCTAAAAATTTTCCGAGACTTTCGAAAAATTTCCTTATTTTTCTTTCCCGTAATTCTCTAGGATTTGTTTTAAATTTCTAGAGTTTGTGAAAAAATTGCCCCAAAATTTTAGGATTTTTGACAAAATTCCCTCTAAAAAAATTATAGAATTTTTGAAAATCTTCTCTCCTTAATTTTTCATAGTTAGCCCCGAAAAAAAGAAAACAAAAACTTCCCCCTTATTTTAAAAATAATTGTCCATTTTATTGTCTGTTCAAAAAAAAATCCTAAGTGTCCCTACTGTTTTAATCTCCATTGCATAGGTACCTAAGCTAAGTTTAAATGCCAATCATCATCCACATCATCAAAATTATTCATCAAACACATCAAAATAAATCATCATTAATCATCATAATCAAATCACATCATCATCACATAGGGAGAATCCTAGGCATGCGTCTATATTTGATATGTCACTCTTTGGTATTTAAAACAGTAAAGATAGGGTACATACTGAAGGTCGCTGGCGAGAAATGTGATGGTCAGGCTCCCGGACCAGAATGTCAGCAGCAACCACGTCAGTAGGAGGCTCGTAGCGTCTCATCCCACAAGGAACCACGCGATGAGGTAGTGGAGCATACGTATGTGGATGGAAGGGCGCTGGATGACCCTCCCCAGCATCGCAGTCCAAAACGTCAGCCATCGCGGCCTCTACAGCAGCATCAGCAGCCGTCTGAGCCTCAGCAACTGCTCGCGCCTCCTCCTTAGCAACCCGGTGAGAGGGACGTTCCGCCTCAAGCACGAGGGCGTCCATCGCAACAGTGGGCTGCGTAGATGTGACCCCGCTAGCAGGAAGACTAGAAGTCGTGCCTCCAAGAGTCCCCATAGAGGAACTCCCAGTAGCGGATGGGCCCCGTCGTGCCCCAAGGTCGTCGTCTCTCTGGCCTTGACCTGCCATGAAGAGGAAAGGGATCACGAATAGTAGTGTGAACATCGTGTGGTAAGGAAAAGCAGAAGGCTAAGGAAAGTGTGGAAGCAAAAGTAATAAGAAGAGAGCTTGAGAGAGCCTTGGGAGCGCGAGAGAGTGAGATGTGAAGAATGAAACCAAATCCGCGCGCCTGGGAAGCCTTATGCGCAACGGAAGTGGCGGTTGCCACCTTCCGTTATGGCGACCGTTACGTTTTCGAAGGGACACCTGGCGACTGCCATGTTCAAGGGATTTTTATTCGGTGGCCGCCACTTTCGAAGGGTTTTTATAGTGGCAACCGCCATGTCAGGGGGGAAAACGGCGTAAGTCTGTCAACGGTCATGTAAGCGTTTTGGGGGGGCTGTTTGGGTCTCTTCATATATGTTTTTACATATTTTCTTTGTATGCATCTATTTTATTAATATAGGTTTTTCTCTTTGCTCTATTAGCAAAAATATTTTTTTTTAGAAAACATAAAATCTTTAATTATGTTTTTTTTTAAAATTTTTATTTTTGTGTTTGTTTCTAAAAATGACTTTTGAGCTTTTCAAAAATAATTTTATAATCTCGGGTGTTTCTACTTTGAGAAAATCTTGCGTGTTTAGAAATAATTTCAAAATAATTTGTTGAGTTTTTAAACTCCTATCTTCTTAAGGTGTTTCCTCCCTCCGATAAATTTTAGTTTTAAGCCACAATTTGGCTATTAATTATTCTTTATTCCGCACCTCGTCTCGAATTTTTAGGTCTTAAGTCGACCTATTAATTTGACATTTTACTCATCGGTCCTCCTCATTGTTAGGGTTGGTATACTGAAAATCATATTTTTAGTATTTAATTTAATTTTTAATAAAATTAGTTTTTCATTTTA
>JAUMHN010000016.1:1638190-1656722 GCA_032360265.1 Heliamphora ciliata | reverse complement strand
ATTACCCCAAATGTCCCGTTCAATACACACAAAGTGTACTGGCACAGAGAGTCGAAACAATAGACGACGCTATTATCCGTTCTCCATAACCAAGACAGGACTACTAAAATTCTGTGTCACAGTCGTACCGATGGTATGTTCATTTCCATCTAAACTGTGAACATAAAACTTATTTTCTGCAAGAATCTAAAATCTGGTCTTCTGTGTGTAAACCGTACTCTACACACCAGATTAAATACTATACAGAATATTGATCATCCATGCATAACAAATCAATGATATACATACATTGCTCATAAAGATTTTCATAAAATAGAAAACTAATTTTATTAAAAATAAAATTAAATACTAAAAATATGATTTTCAGTATACCAACGCTAATAGTACCATAGCAATGTGTATGTGAGCCTTTATTTATCATGTAGTAAAAGACCATAAAGAATTGCATAATTAGGGCAGATATTGGTTTTGCGGTGAAATACCCTAAAGAATTGCATCATTGGGTTAGTATTGTCCTGTGGTGAAAAATCATAAAAGAGTACAAGGTACATAATTGGGTTAGTGCTATCCTACTGTAAAAGACCATAAAAGAGTATGAGATGCATATGAACATGGTTGTTTATGCGAATTATACTATTGGATGTCATAAGAATCATTGTATAATTGCATATTTGGGCTAGTACTTATACCTCAGTGGAAGACCGTAAAAAAGTGTAACGTTGTGGGTTGTGGAAACCTGGTTAGAAAATAACATGTTTACATTTAATAAACTATACATGTTATGGGATTATATAAAAAATTTGTGATTTTGAGGAAGAAAAACCGTTTTAAGGTTTGTGTAGTCGAGTTGTTTAGATAATCTGTAATTGTATGTTATACTTTTATTTCATGTTAGTCTATTCCTATTGGGTTTCAGCTCACGTTATGGGATTTAAAAACCTTTCAGATGACATGGCCAATCACGTGGGTTGATCTCGATGAGCCTTGGAGGAGGCAAGGACAAAACCCTAGTTTTGTTGTTGTTCGGTAGTTTATACTGTTTGATCTTGGATCATGAAATGACGTAACATGTTTTAGATTTGAAAGCATGTGTATTATAATTCTTATGGCCATGGTGCGGATGCATGTATATTGTATGTTCATGAGAGGAACTATAGGTTGGTTGTTGTTTTCTATAGTTTTATATTACGATTTTCGTTTGATTGTTTCAACATTTTAATGGAAGGTTTTCGGTTGATTTATACTTTATACAAACTATTGTACCTTGAGGGAGGATTTTGAGCCTCGTTTTGGCATGTTTTAGTGGGATTAGTTATGCCTTGAAAGCTTTTCAAAAATGTTGAAAAATGGTTAAGTGTTGATAGTGAAAAGTTAGATTTCTAAAAAAAAATGGTCTAGAGCCAGACCGCTTGATGGACCGATTGACCGGTCTATCAAGCGGTGAAATCACACTTTTGGGTGTTTTGTGCAGGCGAGGACCAATCAATTGGTCCTTAGACCGATTGAGCGGTTTGAGCAGCCTTTGAAAAATTTTGTTGTTTTGTTTTAAACCTTGACTCTTGGTGATCTTGATTTAACCCTTTTGGGTTCTTTTTTTGTATAAAATAAATCCTCGAAAGTGTGCTTTTCAAAGGTTTTAAGACTACTTTCGTCTTCGTTCTCTGACCCGTTTGGTCTCGGGTGATTTTGATGGATTCAATTATCTCAAAACGAGTTTTTCTTGGGTGGTTCGTGTGGCCTGGGTTTTGGGGCGTGATAGTGTCATCTTAGGAAATCCCAATGTCACGAGAAACAAAAATAAGATTATAACTCTATCTACTAACTCCAGTTAAAGACTTACCCGAGATCACACAAAGAAACCACTGAAGAATAACGACAATGACCCCGGGCGGGAAAAGTGCAGCCCTAGTCTCGGGGGATCGTCGAAACATAGAAGAAGTAGCCGTAACCTCTCTTTAGTTACTCCTTACATATTTATATAGAAGTTGACTCAATTCGATGCAAATTCTTATATACCATTCTACTTTGAAGATACGTCGTCGGCCCAGCTTATGTCCTGACATGACCACCGGTGCAGTCGGGTTAGAATTTAACCTACGAAGAACGAATCATGGAGCGACAGGAGAAACGACTCCGCAGTAAAGTAATACCGCTCATCAAAGTACGGTGGGACAACTCTTTTGGAGGAGAAGCGATGTGAAAAAAAGAAACCGACATGAGAGACGAGTGCCCAAAATTTTTGGGGTAAGGTACGACGCTTTCTAACATAACCCGAGTAAAGTTTGGATGACCAAACTTCTAACGGTAGGAGAATATAATACCTTGAAAAAAAATATATAATTAATTAAATAAAATAAATAAATAATAATAATAAATATAATGATAATTACAAAAATAAATTTTCGGTTACGGCCGTTACATACATAAATACATTTATTTAATTAAAAATTTAGTCCGAAAATAACGATGTTTAATTATAGCCATTAATATATATATATATACAATAAAAATAATAATAATAGTTAATTAATTATAATATAAATACAAACTTATTAATGCTTTTGTATCCGGTAATAACATTTAATTAATGTGTAACCGTTTGGGTTTAAAGTTTTTTAATCTGAGCCTCTGTTGGGTTGGGGTAGCTTCAGTATATAAACATTAGATTAGGGTTTGGTGGCCTCAGGTTATTGAAGAATTAGGGTTATTAGGGAAGAAAGGAACAAAAAAAAAGAAAAAAAGGAGAGAGCCAACGCCGCATAGGCCACCCCCGATGCCCCACCCCCACGCTGCCGGCCACTTCCGGTGCCGACACCACTGCTGTCCTCGCTGTCCACCATTGCCAGCGACCTCGTCGTCGCCCTCCCCGACTGGTGGCTACCTTCTTCCCTCCCTCTGTCACGCCCCAAATTCCGAGTCATGCGAAAAGCCTACGAACAACCACCACAAATGACCAAATGAAAATGGATGAAAACTGCAAAACCAAAACGAGGCTAAAATCTTTCTAAAAACGTACTACCAAGGGTTTATTTATTTATTTTTTTTTGCAAAAGAATAGCGCAAAGTCCAAGGTCACGGTCCCCAAAAGCCAAACCTTTAAAAACAAACAACAAAAATTTTGTTTTTGAAATCTGCCCAGACCGCTCGATCGGTCAAAAGACCGCTCGAGCGGTCCTCCCAAGGACACTGAATTTTGAACAAAACAGAGAAAAACATAATGTTTGCAGAGACCTCCCGATAGACCACTCGAGCGGTCCGTCGAGCGGTTAAGCTCCGAACCAGCTTTCAAAATACTATTTTTCCCTTCCCAACACTTAAACATTTTTCTATAATCTTGAAAACACACGAGGCAACCATGCCAAGGAAAACCCACCCAAACAAGGCTCCAAATCCTCCCTTGAGGGACAACATTTTAAAAGAAAGGATAAAACTAAACGAAAACGGGACACAACAACCAACCCAAGGTCTCTCTCGTAAGCAATAAATCATTCATACATCTATAAGAATTATATATGCTTTATAACATGTTACATCCAAATATGAAGCATATACAAAAGGTATAAACTACCTATCAAAGATAAAACTTCAATCTTGTCATCAGCCACCTCCTGGCACCTCAAGGTCAACCTACAGGACCATATTCACCTGAAAAAGATTTTACAACAAAATCCCACACCATGAGCCGAAGCCCAATAGAAATAGACTATAAAACTGTAAAGCAGAATATGCAATCATATAGTATATAGTTGACTCAACCACAGGAGTCAAAAAGGGTTTTCCTCTCAAAAATCACAAGTTTTTCATCGATAAAACTATGCATATCATCAATGCAGATATCATGCCACAGTTAAGGAAAAACGATAATAAAACAGTATGCTCCAATCGAGCCAAACAACCGAGGAGAAAGAGATAAAATAAAATCCTATGTACCGACTCTGCCACACATAGGGACAAAGGTAACAACTATATACTCCTGCCCATTACCCTAGTCCTGAACCACTTAAGGCCTGCTAGGTAATAACAAGTTCTATATAGAGTCAAAACAACGACGTCATTCGCGAAGGCAAACGACGCCATTCACGGAGGCAACCGACTCTTTACGAATTTCCACGACCGAAGGAAGAAGCATCCAATACCACGTTTACGGGGATTAACTCTAGGGACCGTAGCGAACCCACTCTGTGCATGTTTTTAGACTTCCACCAAGGAGCAATAGAAGCCCAACTCAACATACCCACTGTCACAGTACATCTATGAAAATCATTTAAAAACCAACTGTAGCTTAACTACGAAAACCCGTAAAACAGTTATACAACACATGTATAAAAAGAGATCTAGTGGCCCACTGCCACATCATTCATCAACATGGAGATCAAACAACATTTAAAACATGTTTCCATCAAAACGTTTAAAAAATTGAGACTCAACCCCGAGGGTTAGCTCCAAACTTCCAAAAATATGTTTTTCAAGAGTTTCACAAAAATTCTGTTTTCAAAATCACCTTTTTGAAAACCACATAAATCTACACATCCGAATCATGTAATAAACCAAGAAAAAGCATAAAAATATGCTTTTTATCCAACAACAAGGTTTAAACACGAAAAACAACATTTAAAGCATTTTCAAGTAATTTCAATCGGTGAAAACGCCTATAATTGCACGTAGCACTCTTTAACAACAAAAGAGTCTAGGATCCTACCTTAAGGAGTCACAAACTCTAAGATTTACCAACCGGCAAAAACCAAAGTCGCCGAACTAGATAATGATTTACTCTTGTATTAAATTAATTTATTTTAAAATTAACTTAAATAAATTAATAAGTTAAATTTTATGTTATTGTTAAATTTCATGTTATTTATTTTAATATTTTAATATTTTTTATTATTTTTTAAAATTTTTAAATTCACTTCTTAATCTAATCCTTCCTAATCCCACACCTCCCCACTCACTAATTATCCATCATATGGCGGACTAACAATCCGTCCGGATAACTAATTCAGAGGCTTAACAAATATTGGATTGGACTATACTCCTGATTAATAGTCTGGACGGATTATTAGTCCACCGAAATAAACGAGGTCAAAAGGTATAAACTACCAATCAAAGACAAAACATCAGTCTTGTCATCAGTCACCTCTGGGCACCTCAAGGTCAACATACAGGACCACGTTCACCTGAAAAAGGTTTTACAATAAAATCCCACACCGTGAGCCGAAATCCAATAGAAACAGACTATAAAGCTGTAAAGCAGGATATGCAATCATATAGCATATAGTTGACTCAACCACAAGAGCCAAAAAGGTTTTTCCTCTCAAAAATCACAAGTTTTCCATTCTTAAAACCATGCATATCATCAATGCAGATAACATGCCACAGTTAAGTAAAAACGATAATAAAACAGTATGTTCCACTCGGGCCACACAGCCGATGAGAAAGAGATAAAATGAAATCCTATGTACCGACTCTTCCACACATAGGGACAAAGGTAACAACAATAGACTCCTGCCCATTACCCTAGTCCTGAACCACTTAAGGCTTGCTAGGTAATGACAAGTTCTATACGGAGTTACAACAATGACGCCATTCACGGAGGCAACCGACTCTTTATGGATTTCCACAACTGATGGAAGAAGCATCTAATACCATGTTTACGGGGATTAACCCGAGGGACCATAGCGAACCCACTCTGCGCACGTTTTTGGACTTCCACCAATGAGCAATAGAAGCCCAACTCAACATACCAACTGTCACGGTACATCTATGGAAATTATTTAAAAACCAACTGTAGCTTAACTACGAAAACCCGTAAAACAGTTATACAACACATGTATAAAAAGAGATCCAGTGGCCCACCGCCACATCATCCATAAACATGGAGATCATACAACATTTAAAACATGTTTCCATCAAAACGTTTAAAAAGCTGAGACTCAACCCTGAGGGTTTGCTCTAAACTTCCAAAAACATGTTTCTCAAGAGTTTCACAAAAACTCCGTTTTCAAAATCACCTTTTTGAAAACCATGGATATCCACACTTCCGAATCATGCAAGAAACCAAGAAAAAGTGTAAGAAACCAAGGTCATGTTTTAACTCTTACTCCCATCAACACTTAGTTCATTTCAAAAACAAAATAGGTCGGGGTCTCACACCCTCTCTCTCGGTTTCTCTCTTCCCGTCACTCTCTTTTCTCTCCCTCTCCTCTCTAGTCAACGACCACCATTGCCACCGAAGGTCACCACCACCACCGGCGACCTCATCGGCGCCATTGCTGTCCTACACTGCTGGCCCCGCCTTCTCTTTTCCTTTCAGTAACTCTCTCTCTCTCTCTCCCTCTCCCTCAGTTTGTTTCTCTCTCTCTCTCTCTCTACATCTATACTATTTTACTCTCTCCTTCTTTAGCTAGCAAATTTTTAGAGGCTCTTTGTCTTTCCAAAAGTTAAAAAAAATACAAACCGAGCATATTTGAGTTTTTTTTCAAATTTTTCTTTTCAAAAAGATTACAGTTTTATTGTTTAAAAAACAAGAATTATTGAGCCATTCTCATGGTAAACTAAAATAGAACGCCCTCAATATGTTTAATGTGTTTCTTTTAAACAAAATGTTCAAAGTGTTTAGGAAATGGTTTCCAAGAAATTAAGCATATTTGGATCAAGGTGAAGATATGTTGACTGGGCAGACATTTGAGTTTTTGACATCTATTGAAATTCTTATTGAGAGATTCAAAATTTGGATATTAACAAAATGCCTAAATTGGTTTGCATGTATTTTGAAAGCTCTGTAAAAACAAGATAAGTTGTTATTTGTTTACTCAGCTGTATCCTTATTTAGATTTGAGTGGTTTTCATTTAAGGGTAATGACAAAGCTTATTAGTTGAGTTTGGGATTAGGAGGGAATTCTTTTATGTTTTTTAAAGCAGCACAGTGTAAACCTTCTAGGCGGGGAAGAGTAAGTGCTACACCCAAAACCACCACCAATAGTCATTCCCTCA
The DNA here is from genome assembly GCA_032360265.1 of Heliamphora ciliata. Lineage (NCBI taxonomy): Eukaryota > Viridiplantae > Streptophyta > Magnoliopsida > Ericales > Sarraceniaceae > Heliamphora > Heliamphora ciliata. The sequence goes on along the minus strand of JAUMHN010000016.1, from coordinate 1,649,732 downwards.
GCCACCCAACAACTTATACGACACCACCAGAACCACCCTAGACCACCTCTGAACCTCCACTGCAAAAACTTCAAAATCGGGTTTCAAAAATTAGTTTTATCAAGTTAGCATTGGGTATCTGTCCCCCACCAACCATAGCCACCACTCTCTGCCACCAGTGACCACCACCCGTTTGACGCCCTAATACCGCTACCCGCTAGTGAACGATGCCGATCGCCAGTAAACTACTCCAGCAAAACTTAACCAGAAAGTTGTTGTTTTACAAATTTTATTAAAAAAATAGTTTTTTAGGCTAACTTTGGACCACCACAGCCATTGCCTCGGACCTCTGTTTCAATCACATAAGTTTTGTTAGATTCACCTCATGGCTGCCTACGCGTAGCCGCGAACAGCCGTCAAAACCGATGTCCGAATTATCCGAATTAGTGTTTCAAAGTTGAGTCGAAAAATCGAGAAAAACCCGGTGCATGCACTGTTTGTGCATCGCCGGTGTGCATGCAATGGTTTTGTTTGATATTTTTTTTGTCTGGTTGGTTTTGTTTCGGTTTGGGCATCACTGTTAAGTTGTGTTTAGTTTATTTTTGGGTTTGTTTGGCTTTTGTAGTTCAAAAATAAATAAATAAATAAGTGGAATAAAACTAAAAAGCTATACTAGAAATTTATATGTTATGTAATTTAATTAGTTTTTTTTTTACAAAACAAATTTTAAAGATATAATGGTGCACAAGGTTCAGATTCTGCACAGCCTGTTACTGCTAGTATACAGACGTAGGTAGTATCTCATCGTAGTGAGAGGGTTGTTTATCAATTCGATCGATATATGTTCTTAGGAGAGTCTTTTCACAAGATTCCAGTAAAACTGGATACCAAATCCTGTAACTATAATAAAGCACTCTAAGACAAAGATGCAGATCTTTGGCAAAAAGTTATAAATTCAGAGATAGAATCTATGTATTTCAATCAGGTATGGGAACTTGTAGAACCACCTGAAGAGATAAAATCCATCGGATGTAAGTGGATCTATAAGAAGAAAAGAAGAGCAGATGGGAAGGTTGAAACCTTCAAAACTATGTTTATTGCAAAAGAGTTTACTCAGAAAGAAGGGATCGATTATGAGAAAAAATTTTCGCCGGTAGCCATGCTTAAGTCTATCCGAATTCTCTTATCTATTGCTGCTCATTTCGATTACCAAATTTAATAAATGGATGTCAAGATAGCTTTTCTTAACGAAAGTCTTGATGAATATATCTATATGGTACAACCAGACGGTTTCATAGCAAAGGGCTAAGAGCACATGTTGTGCAAGCTTGAGAGATCCATTTATAGACTTAAGCAGGCATCGAGGTCTTGGAATACTCGATTTGATCAAGCCATTAAGTCTTATAATTTTGATCAGAGTCCAAATAAGTCATATGTGTACAAGTGTGACGAAAGCGTGGTAATCTTTCTAATACATTATGTTATGATATCTTGCTCATCGAAAATGATGTGGGGATGTTATCTTCGATAAAAGTATGGTTATTTGGGCAGTTCGATATGAAAGATTTGAGAGAAGCCAGTCACATCCTTGGGATCAAGCTTTTGCTAGAACGAAAACAATGGATGTTGGGCTTATCACAAGCAAAGTATATCAATGATATCATTTCTCATTTTAGCATGCAGAATTCTAAGAAAGGGTTTCTTCCTTTCAGGCATAGAATCACTCTATCCAAGGATCAGTGTCCTAAGTGTTGGAGGCAAAACTGTCAAGATCATTGTTTTATAAACGATTTTTCAATAAAAAAATAACTGGATGGGCAATTGCCGAAATGGGCTCTAGATAAAACTTTTGATGTCGAACGATCAAAATAAAAACCCATGCAATCACAGTTAATTTAGAAGAATGTCTTTTACTGGTCGATTCTCCAACTACGATTTTGATTCCGAGTTGAAGCTCCTGTCAAACCTTCTACTATATTCTCTTATGCAATTCTAGAACGTAGTGTGGACTACGAACATTTGCGAACTCGTACTGACAGAACCTGATCAGCTTTAGCCTTAAAGACAAATTATGAATTTGGTTTAGTCTACCTGATCAGCAGGGACCTGTGGAGTAATTATGACTAAGACTTTCAATGGAACACAGATACCCAACTAGTGGTTTCTGCAATTAAGCAAACCTCAAAGCGATATCTGCAATTATGAAAATCTTGTAGCGGTTTCTGTAATTTTTATAAAACACTAAATTACAGTTCACAACACTAACGAACTGTAATTGCACTCTAAGCTATAATCTCAAAACTTTCTTACATTGAGATTTTGTTATTAAATACTTAATTCATCTCCCGACGTTAAGATTTCTGATACCCGTCAATTAAAATTAATTACTAATAATTTAATTTAATCAGTATCTTTAAATTTCTTAAACCCTTTCGCCTAACTTATCTGACCTCCGGATAATCAAATCCACCTGCAAGGTTTGACTCGGTCAAAACTTATAAACTTCTTTAAGGGGGTATTGTTAATCCCGATCAATCGAGAAGTAGATTCTATCAATAATTAATATTCACCATATAATTAATACCATTATCCACTCATCAGGAATATAGACCAATATAAGATCACACCCTCTAATGAATCAAAACAATGAATATTAAATATACGCAAATCAATAATTATTTCAAGATTAAGAGCATAAGCACTCTCATAATAACCTTAGGGTATGAATTAATTTATATAGTCAGTATAAAATTAAATACCCCAATGTGTCCTATTCAATACACACAAAGTGTACTAGCACAGAGAGTCGAAATAATAGATGACGCTATTATGTGTTCCCTGTAACCAAGACAAGCCTACTAAAACTCTGTGCTACAGTCGTACCGATGGTATGTCCATTTCCATCTAAACTATGAACAAATACTTATATTCTGCAAGAACCTAAAATCTGGTATTCTGTGTGCAAGTCGTACTCTACACACCAGATTAAATACTGTACATAATAAAGAACATCTATGCATAACATTAAAAAAATAATATTTTATGCATTGTTCGTAAAGATTTTTATAAAGTAAAAAATTAATTTTAGTAGAATAAAATTAAATACTAAAACCAAATAAATCCATGATTTTCAAAATACAACCTTAACAATCTCCCACTTATGCTCAAAATCATACTGCCATGCATCTGACTCCCATGCCCTCTACATGACTATCAAAAGTCTTAGCCGGTAATCTATTTATAAAAGGATCTGCAATGTTATTTCCTGATGCAATCTTGGTCACAGTAATATCACCCTTCTATGCAATTTCTCGTATCAGGTGTACTTATGCTCAATGTGCTTTCCTTTCTTGTGGACTCTTGGTTCCTTCGAGTTTGCAACTGCTCCACTATTATCACAATAAAGTGTAATAGCCGACTGAACTGAAAGGACCACATCTAAATTCAACAGGAAGTTCGTGAGCCAAACGGCCTCCTTGGCTGCTTTAGAAGCTGTCATGTACTCGGCTTCCATGGAGGAATCAGCAATGCAGGACTTCTTGATACTCCTCTAACTTATAGCTCTACCTCCTAAGGTAAACACATATCTGAGGTAGATTTACAAGAATCTTTATCTGACTGGAAGACTGAGTCTGTGTACCCTAAAGGTACAAGACTATTTACTTGGTAAACTAACATATAATCCTTAGTTCTTTTCAGGTACTCGATTATATTCTTTATCGCAGTCCAATGCTCCTGCCCTGGGTTAGACTGATATCTACTTACCATGCCAACGGCAAAGTAAATGTCAGGTCTAGTGCAAAGCATATCATACATTAAGCTTCCTACTGCCCAAGAACAAGGAACCGCATTCATCTTCTCTATCTCATCAAATGTCTTAGGACACTAATCCTTGGATAGAGTGATTCGATGCCTGAAAGTAAGAAACCTTTTCTTGAAATCTTGCATGCTAAAACGAGTAAGGATCTCATCGATATACTTTTCTTGTGATAATCCTAATATCATTTGTTTCTAATCTTGCACAAGCTTGATCTTTAGGATATGACTGGTTTCTCCCAAGTCCTTTATATCGAACTGTCCAGATAACTATACTTTTACCGTAGATAATGCTCCCACATTGTTTTCGATGAGCAAGATATCATCTACATAAAGTACTAGAAATATTATCACGCTTTCGTCACACGTTTTGTGCACACAGGACTCATCTAGACTCTGATCAAAATTATAAGACTTTATGGCTTAATCAAACTGAGTATTCCAAGACCTTGATGCCTTCTAAAGTCTATAAATGGATCTCTTAAGCTTGCACAATATGTGCTCCTGGCCATTCGCTATGAAACTATCTGCTTGTTCCATATAGATACACTCATCAAGACTTTCGTTAAGGAAAGTCATCTTGACATCCATTTGCCAAATTTCATAATTGAAATGAGCAGCAATGGATAAGAGAATCCAAATAAACTTAAGCATGGCTACCGGCAAAAAGGTTTTCTCGTAATCGATCCCTTTTGTCTGGGTGAACCCTTTTGTAATAAGCTTAGTTTTGAAAGTTTCAACCATCCCGTCTATTCCTCTCTTCCTCTTGTAGATCCACTTGCATCTAATAGATTTTATCCCTTCGGGTGGTTTTATAAGTTTCCAGACCTGATTAGAATATATAGATTTCATCTCTGAATTTATAACCTTTTGTCAAAGATCTGTATCTTTATTCTAGAGTGCTTCATTATAGTTACAGGATTCGGTATCTAGTTCTGCCGGGATCTTATCAAAAACTCTCCCAAGAACATATATTGATCAGGTTGATGAGCAACCCACTTACTACGACGAGGCACTACCCGTGCTTGTGTACAAGTAGTAGTACGTTGTGTAAAATCTGAACCCTCTACATCATCCCCCTGTTTATGATTTGGACCTGTCCCGACAATCCTTTCGCTATGACGAGGTAATGGGATATCAGTGACTTGTGGTTTCTCTTTCGTTCTACTAGTATTTTTTCTCAGTTCTTCTAGAATAATATTACTTTTGGACCTATAGTCCATAATATAATCTTCTTCCAAGAATCGAGTATTGGTGGTAACAATAATCTTCTGATTCTTATGATTATAAAATAGATCACCCTTTGTTCCCATAGGATACCCCACAAAGATATAAACTTCTATCATCGGTTCTAACTTGCTCGCGTTCCCTTTCAGCACATGTTATGAACACCTCTAAATCCAAATATGTTTCAAACTAGGCTTATGCCTAGTCCACAATTCTGTGGGAGCAGAAGGTACTGACTTAGAAGATACCAAGTTTAGTATATAAGCCATTGTTTCTAATACGAGTCCCCAAAACAAATCGAATAATCCTAAATAACTCATCATGTACTTTACCATCTCCATAAGAGTTTATTCCTTCTTTTTGCTACACTATTCTGCTGCGGAGTGCTTGGTGCAGTTAACTGGAATATAATTTCTTCTGATGATAAGTAGTCCAAAAACTCTTTAAAGAGGTATTTCCCACCACGGTCGAATCGTAGTGATTTGATACTTTTACTCAGACGCTTATCTGCCTCCATCTTGAATTCTTTGAATTTTTCAAAGCATTTAGACTACGGTGCATTAGGTAAATGTATCCATACTTTGAGTAGTCATTAATGAAACTGACGAAGTGCTCAAAGCTACCTCTAACCCGGATTGTCATAATCCACACACAACAGAGTGAACCAGTTCCAACGGTTCTTTAGCTCTATAGCCTTTGGCCGAAAGGGGCCTTCTGGTCATCTTGCCCTCTAAGCAGGATTCGCAGACTAAAAGTGCCTCTACTTCTAATGAACTCAAAGGTCTATCTTCTACCAGTCTATTTATTCTTTTTAGATTAATATGACCCAAGCGTAAGTGCCAAAAAAACGTCTAGTTCATCAAAGAAGGAAACATTCTCTTATATGGTAAATTAGATATGTTATTCAATTCAATTAGTTGTAGTGTAGGAGAGATTGGAGTAATAACATAAAGATCATCCACCAATGTACCAGAATACATAACCCATTTTTAATTCTTAATAACCACAAAGTTATTAAAATAAACTAAATGTTCATCTTTAACCAATCTAGAAACGGAAACTAAGGTCCTTCTAATGGAAGGTACATAAAGGCAATCTATCAATATTAAAACTCGATCTCTACTAAAATTGAGAGTGACATCTCCCACTACAACTGCTATCACCTTTGTATTAGTACTCATATGTTGGTAAATCTCCCCTTCACTAAGTTGTCGAATTTTCTAAAACTCCTATAAATAATTACAGACAAGATTAGTGGCTCCCGTATCTACATACCAGGTATTGGTAGATAACACCGCTAAACATGTTTCAACCACCAGTGAACAAAAATTTTCCTAATTGTTCAACTTGTTGAGATAAACTGGACAATTCTTTTTCCAATGCCTTGTCTGGTTGGAGTGAAAATATTTTCTTTTCGACTTTTTTACACCCGTCTGTGGCCCCCTAACTACCCTGAAAACTGTGTCACCCTATTTCTGAACATTTTTCTTCTTCATACCTTTCGGCCTAGAGGAAAACCCTTTTTAGAAACAAACATATTTTCTGGCATTGAAGGAATACCCTTGGTAATTAAAACTATATCCAAGTTACTTTTTCAATCAACAAAATTTGGTCCCATTAGTATGTTTTCTTTGAGTATAACTATGAGTGAATTGAAAGCTATTTTATTAAGAGAATCACATAATTAAAAATAACTATTAATTATGACGAGCAAAAGTTTGAATTTATTTTAATTTGGTTCCACTTGCAATTTTAAAAAAAAATTCTCTAGCAGCATGGTTCCCTATGAATAGCATGTTAGGGTTGGTATACTGAAAATTATGTTTTTAGTATTTAATTTTATTTTAATAAAATTATTTTTTTTATTTTATGAGAATCTTTATAAGTAATGTATGTATATCATTTTTTTTAATATTATGCATGGATGTTCTTTATTCTGTACAGTATTTGATGTAGTGTGTAGAGTATGGCTTACACACAAAAGACCAAATTTTTTGTTCTTACAGAATATAAGTTATTTGTTCACAGTTTAGATGGAAATGGGCATACCATCGGTACGACTATAGCACAAAGTTTTAGTAGGCCTATCTTGATTACGGAAAACAGATAATAGCGTTGCCTATTGTTTCGACTCTCTATGCAAGTATACTTTATATGTATTGAATGGGATACATTGTCGTAATTAATTTTATACTGATTATATAAATTAATTCGCACTCAAAGGTTATTATGAATAGTGCTTATGCTCCTAATTCTGAAATAATTATTGATTTGCGTATATTTAATATTCGTTGTTTAGATTCATTAGAGAGTGCTATCTTATATGGGTCTATATTCCCGGTGAGTTGGATAATAGTTTTATTTATATAGTGAATATTAATTATTGATGGAATCCACGTCCCGAATGATCGGGATTAACGATACCCCCTTAAGGAAACTTATATGTTTTGATCGGGTTAAACCCTGCAGGTAGATTTGTCTATTCGGCGGTCAATTAAGTTGAGCGGAAGGGCTTAAGAAATTTTAAGATACCAATTAAATTAAATTGTCAGTAATTAAATTTAATTAGCAGGTATCAAGAATCTTAATGTGGAGAGAAATATTAACTATTTAATAACAGGAGTTTAATACAAGAAGGTCTTGAAATTATGACTTAGAGTGCAATTATATTTCTTTAGCGCTGTGCACTGTATTTTAGTGTTTTATGAAAATTGTAGAAATCGCTACAAGGTTTTCATAATTACAGATACCGCTGTGAGATTTGCTTAATTGCAGAAACCGCTAAATGGGTATTTGTGTTCCACTAAAAGTTTAGCCATAATTACTCTATAGGTCCCTGCTGTAACCCTATAAATATGTAGGTAGGCTGAACCAAATTCATAATTTGTCTTTAAGACTGAAGCTAACCGGGTTCTACAGGTACGAGTTCTCAAAGGTTCGTAGCCCACACTACGTTCGGGAATCGCATAAGAGAATACAATAAAAAGTTTGACAAGAACTTCGACTCGGAATCAAAATCGTTGTTGGAGAGTCGACCGGTAAAAGATATTATTCTAAATTAACTGTGGTTGTTTGAATTTTTATTTTGGTCGTACAACATCAAAAATTTTATTTGGAGCCTGTTTTGGCGATTACCTGTCCAATTATTTTTTTATCGAAAAATCGTTTACAAAACAATGATCTCGGCAGTTTTGTTTTCAACAATTAGTATTAGAGCCGTTTTAATTTTGTTTACACGGTTTATCGAGGGGCCGAATAGTTTTAGAACTGTTCTAATTTTGTTTTGCAGGTGTTCTAATTTCGATTTTATGATCATCTATTTATTCATATTTGATTAAATAGTTTGGATGATAATTTAATTTTTTTTAATCACAATGGTTGATCGTGATAGATCGAATGTGTGCCTTCGGGTTATAGGTATCGATGTAATATCTAGTTATTTGTTTTTAAATATTTGTTTAGATTATTTCAGAACATGTTAAAGATATCCAAGAATACGAAGAACGGCGGCCGCACCGGCGGTGGTTTCGAGAGTTACGGGCCACAGATCGCAGTGATTTTTTCACTATTTTTTGACTTATTTTTTAGTAGCTTTTTTTTTTCAATTTTTAGGCTTAAAAATAGTATTAAAATATGTCACAAAAATAAATATAAAAAATTGCATAAAAATTAGCCCGTCGGCAGCGATTCAAGGCCGTTTTTTGATATTTTTTTTGATGTTTTCAAGACTAATTTTGAATAGATTTTTTGGCATAAAATACCGCTAAAAAAATAGTCCAAAAATTGGGGAAAAAATTGCTCCAAACAGTGGAGGAAAAACTAGGCGGCGGCAATAGCTTTCGGTGCTATTTTTTGGGATTTTTTCGGACTGTTTTTGAGACGTTCTTCGAAGCATCATGTTGCTGGATATTTGAGATATTTTTTTTAAAAAAAAATGTGAGTCAAAACACCACCGAAAAAAGCCCAAACAATTTTTTTAGTATAAAAAGTATCGAAAAAGGAGCACCGATGTGGCTGCAAAAGTCGTCTGAAGGTGGCAGCATATGGTGGCAGCGGCGGTGGCTTGGGGCCGGCGGTGGTGGCTTGGCTCGAGGCTGTCTCGGATCGTTTTTCTGATATGTTTGATGATCATGATATGATATACTAGTATATCACAATGTATCAAGAAATCTTAATGCAATCGGGATACATGAATCAATGAAGAACGTGGATTGAAACAGCCCCTATCTTCAACAAAAGTTTAAAACTCACGAGAGTTTCTAATCGATCGTAATATATATATATATATATATATATATCGTGCATATATATTCATACTATCTACGTGAATGATGTATATTTATTTTATTTATCCTATTAATTTAATTAATTCAAAAAATTCAATTTTAATTAAAATTTTGTAATGAAAAATAAAATAAAATTTTTAATTAAATGGAAAAACTTTAGATTTTTTGATGTTTTTTACAAAATATCACGTTTAAGATGATTTTTCATAAAATCGGATATCTTGAAAAAACATAAAAATAAATTCTAGATTTTGAATTAATTAAAGAAAAAAATATTTAATCTAAATAAATTATTATTTTTTAAAAAATGGAGAACAAAAAATAAAATAAATAAATGCCTTTAATCACTAACTTAGCTAAAAAGTTAAAGAAAAAATTGTGCATTTATCGAATTTTATTTGTTGCGCATTAAAATACGAAAAGATGGTTTGACAAATCAAAATCTTTAGAATCGTGTACACGGAAAAATTTTTGATTCTTTCAGATCGTGTAGTTTTTGAAATTAATAAATTTATTTTAATTAAACTGATTTTTATAACTCTAGAAAATATTTTTAAAATATAAGTGGGAGAGAAAATTTATTCACAGATAAATCCTGCAATCTCCATCACTAGTTTGTAACTGATATAATTAAATCCTACGTGTTGACAGTAAGGTCTTCATCCCTCTCGAATAGATTAATTGCGGTATCGCCAATATAAACCTCATTTAGGGATAATTCTGAATAATTATTAGTGTGGATCACTTCTTTATCTGAAGGGTTCATTGCAAAGTGATTAATTTGGGATTATGTGATGATTAACACTTAGCTGTATATAATAGTATTCTCTTCATCTGAGTCAGTACTATTATTTACTAGACCGAAATTATGTCAGTTATTTAATTTTTCTTGGCAGGGTTAGTTGCCTACATAGTAAAATTAAAAGAAATTAGTCTTTCTGGACAAACGATGGATTGCAGACGTCCTCCCATTGAGGTATGCTATTCATAGAGAACCAGGCTTCTAGCGAATTAATTTTAAAATAGTAGAGGGAACCAAATTAAAATAAATTCAAAATATTGTTCGTCATAATTAACAATTTTTTTAATTATGTGATTCTCAAGATTAAATGGCTTTCAACCCACTCGCTTCAATACTCAATGAAACGAAACTTACGAGACCAAACTATGTTGATTGAAAACGAAACTTGGACATTGTATTAACTGCCGAGGATTATAAGTTTATATTAACTAAGATATATTCACCAGTACCTGATGTGGGGATGACCGAATAGGAAACTCAAGCCTATTAGAAGTAGCAAAAGCTTATCAGATGGCTCGCTATTACATTTTGACTTCAATGTCAAATGTTCTGCATTATCAGCATTAGTCTATACTCAGTGCCTATGAGATGATTATAATCTCAAAGATATGTTTGGGGATTAAAATTGTGCTGCTAGGTAGGTGACCATGAAATTTCTAATGAATGCAAACATGATTGGAGGCACACCGGTTAGGGATCATGTTCTGAAGATGATCAGTTTTCTAAATGAACTGGAGATCTTTGGAGCTAAAATTAACGAAAAGACCCAAATCGATATCATACTCCAGTCACTGCCTGAAAATTTTAAGTAATTCTGCCTGAACTATACCATGAATAAGCTCAGCTTTTCGTTGGCAGAACTTCTTAAGGAACTTCAAGCAACCGATGGTGTTCTTAGGAAGCTAGGTTTTATGTATGTGGCTAAGAAAGATTCTTTCTCTAAGTCGAAAGGCAAGAAGAAGAAGAAAGTTCAGACATAGGGAGGCACAAGTCCAAAAATAGTTAAGGGATCAAAAGCTGATGTGAAGAAGCCGAGAGGCAAGTGCTATCACTGTAACCAGTTTGGACATTAGGTAAAGCAGTGTTCGATTTTTCTCCGTAAGTAGAACAAACCAAGTAATTTTTGTTCATTGGTGGTTAAAACATGTTTAGTGGTGCTATCTACCAGAACCTAGTGTGTAGATACAGGAGCCACTAATCATGTCTGTAATGTTAGCTCAAGAGCTTCTTAATTTGATTTTGATGATTTTAATAATTCATTTTCTAAGAATAAATGCCTTTAAATGGATAATATTTCATATTTTCAAAATGAAAGTGTTAACACATTTTGAACAATTAAATTTGACACCTTAGCTAAAAAGAAATGACTTTTATCTCAAAAAGTTCAAACACTTAAGAATTCTTTAATTAGAATTTTTTGTGTTGATCTTAA
>JAUMHN010000016.1:1606015-1631444 GCA_032360265.1 Heliamphora ciliata | reverse complement strand
TGCTGAGCCTACCAAAAGGAGGAAACTGTTCGATGGAGGTTATGACGTGCCATCACTCGTGGACACCGCTAACACTGTTGAATCCAAAAGACGCTTTGATCACGAAAGCGATGCAGAATCAAGTTGTGCTGCCGATGGCAAGAATCAAGGTTTTGGAGAATTTGGAGATTTGTCTGCCAACAAGAAGAGGTCAATGGGAGACAAAATACGAGAGACAGTGGATGTTTTGCAGTGCTTAATTCCCGGAGGGAAGGGCAAAGGCGAAGACATAGACAAAGATGCAATTGTGATTCTGGATGAAGCTATTAATTACTTGAGATCCCTGAAGCAGAAAGCGAAAACTTTGGGGGTCGATACGCAATGAGAATGCTATTTCTCTCGTCATATCTATTAGTACTAGTGTTTGTGCTATTTCTTCTTCAGTGGTTTCAGTTGGAAGCATTAGCTTTGGTGGTGAAATTCGTGCATAAATGGGAAGGGCAGTGATTTGTTATTAGTGTTGTGTATTGCTGTCTTGGTGTTGGGAGAAGATAAGAACAGAAAAATTAAGGTCTTGGGAAAATGAAAATGGATGCGTGGACCTGGAGAGTGCGCAGGCTCAGTTGGTGTCTTGTTGGGCCCAAGTCTCGCTTTCTTGCCCTTTCCTCTATATATAATCTAGTTGTGGGATTATCCCTTTTCTGATGCGGGAAATTGGAAAGGAGAAGTGACTTCTCTCTGTTTCATATCGTGTTAGTTGCGTCGCATTATGGCCTCAAAGGACCACCACCTCTTGTCGTTGTCGTCGTTGTCGTTGTCAATGTAGTGCCCTACTTTATTGGATGGGTATGGTTGTGCAATGCCTCCTTCTCAATGCTTATAGGGTGTAGAGTTTCTCTGTTTTGAAAATATAAGACACTTTGTGTTAATATATTGAAAGTTGTTGAATGATGTCACTGTGTTAATATATTGAAAGATGCCGAATGATTATAAGATTTTGAAATAAATTTAGCAAATTTTAATGGATTGAAACAGGGAAACATAATTTTCAGAAAAGTTGATTTGTTGATGCTTATAGCTAGAGGTAATTTAGAGGATGGCTTTGGTAGTTTTGGTGATGGTTAATTGATGGTAGGCTCTTGGTTGGATGTAATTTATGGCTGTTTGGAGTTGGTGTTTGTCTTCATGCGTGTGTACGCATGCACACCTTTACGATCCCAGACAACGATGGACGGGTGTGTGTATATATGCAACACAAGAATTAATCAAGCGATATTGAAGTCTTGAGATTTTCAATTTTTTAAAGAATTAATTAATTATTAATCCTGTTTAAAAGGCTTCTAAAAGATTTTGTCTCACTATTATGTTTTTTTAAAGATCTGATTTTAATTTTTAAATACTATTTTAAAATATAATAAACATACTTTTGTTTACATTATAATTTATATTTTTTGTTAATGATAATATTTTCCATTTAAATGGTTTGTCTATTTTTATAAATGTTTGATGGAAGATAATTTTAAATTTAAAATGTCCACAGAATATTTTTAAAGATGACAAGTGACAATCGAAGACAAGATCGCGACTGCTACAAGAAGTTACACCAATGACAGTTGATATCGTAAAAGAATCTTGTTTAAAGTAGTAGAAGAAGTTGTAGGCAATTATTTGTAGTTATATATGAAATTTTATAAATATGTATAATGTTCTCATTGTAAAAGGACCTGACTTCATCAATCCATCATGAATTTTATCTTTATTTTGTTTTAAAATTTTATCTTTAACATTGTCTTTATCTTTATCTTTATCTTTCAATTTATCAGTGAATTTTATTTTATCTTATCTTAATAATAGCATAATATAGATGGCTCTTGTTCTTCAAAGATCTTCAGAATGAAGTGTTCAACATTTGTCAAGCAACCCTAAGTGAATGTCGACATTTTCTTTCTTATATTTTTGTTCTCATTTTACGAAGATTAATAAAAAAAAATTTTATTAGTCTTTGATTTTTATTTTTTTACCACAATCTCTTAGTTTGCTAAGTCATTTTTATATCCAACGAAATCCTAAAATAAGGCATTGAATAACCCTTCATTGCAAAAAAAAAAAACTAGCCACAATTCGCTTATTCCAAAAACCCTAGCTGTCTCTCCCCGTACCATCATCGTCGCTCGCTGCCTCTTGTCGTAGCTTTTATCATCATCACTGTCAACCAGCTAACCGCCTCTTGCTACAGCTTTTGTTATCACCGTCTTTGTCGACCATCACTGTCTTTGCCAACCATCGTCGTCACTATCAACACTATCACCATCAACCGTCACCTGATTCGACCATCACCATTACGTTAGAAATTTAAATGAAGAATTTCTCCGTTCATTGTGCATTTAATTAAGAAATTGCTCGATACGTATTTTTGTGAAAATAAGAGAATGACTGAGAATTTCTCTTTTAACTGAGGAGTTTCTAAGTTTAAATTTCTGCATAAATTTCTCATAACAATATTTTTTGTCAAAAATTGAGGCAATGATTGAAATTTTTTTCTTAATTATGTGTTTTCTCTGTTCACACACGCATTTAACTAAAAAATTTCTCAGTTCAAGATTTTTTATCAGAATAAGGGAATGACTGAGAATTTTCTTTTTTAACTAAAATTTTTTTCAGTTTAATTTTCTCGATATTTATTAGTGTTGATCAGGGATCCCGCAATTGATAGTCGACAGTCAGACTCCTTGATGGTTAGCGGTGCCAGAGAAGAGGTCGTTGATGGTCGGCGTTGGAAAGGATGGCGGTAAGAATTTTTGCAAAGGTTGATGCTGCGATCTATAAAGGAGTTCGCCGTCGGTGAAACCTTGGTATTGTGAAGGAGTCGACGTCGAAGGGCTAAAAAACAAAAAGACAAAGGCAATGCCAAAGAAGGAGGCGACAACATCGGTGCTATCATTGAAGAAGAAGGAGGATATCGGCAGCAATGTTAGGGTTTTAATGTTGGATGTTACTTAAATGGTATTTTAGGCGTATATTAAGTATAACAACATAAAATGGGACGTTTTTTTTTTTAAAAAAAAAATCTGATATGAAACTAATTCTTCTACAAATTTTACATATAGGATTCCTATTTAAAAACTCGATTTTTAAATCTTATTAGAAATCAGCATTTTTATTTTAGATGACATTTCTTTTTAATCTTAATCCCCTCTTTATCTTTTTTTTTAATGATGCCAGTAATAATATAAAACTAGAAATGAAAACAAAATAAAAAAATTTAATCTCTCTCCCTCTCTCTCTCTCTCTTCACTTTTTTCTTTTGACTCTTCCATTATTCTCTTTTTTATTTTATTTTTTACTACTTATGATATCAAATAAATATTTAAATATTTAAATATTAATTTAAAATTTAAGAAATTATATATATATATATATATATATGATATCTTTTTTACTATTATTGTATGTAATACATAAACTGTAAATTTTTAAATTTATTTTTTATAAATTTAATTATTATTATTTAAAATTATTTTTAAAATTTACCCTGATATGACTCATTTTAATCTTTTAAAACTTACATTGATACGATCTTATCATCATAAAATTAATTGTTATCTTCTCAAACTACTTTTGATATTTATCATGATATAAATTCTTTTAAATTTTAAAATTTATCGTGATATAGTCATAGCCTAATAAATTCTAAATTTATTCATAATAAAATCTTAAATTAATTGATTACTTTAGATCTATCTCGATGAAATATAATTTTAATAAACATTGAAGATTATCTAATCCTAAAAATTTACATGATTTTTTATTTTTATTATTTTTTAAAATTATTGCTTGGAAAAAAAAATTTAATTATAACTTTTTTAAACCGTGCACGTATGTACAAGTTCACTGCTAATACTTACATATGAAAAAAAAAAAAAAAAAAAAAGAAAATCTAATTAGGCCTAATCTAGCAACTTGGATTTAAGCTAAGTTTTTTTTCTCCTTAAAATCGCTTTAAGCTATATAAGCAAATAGTTCGTTTAGTGAATCGTAGGAATAACTTTAAGTTAAAATGCAATATGCTAAAAAACTTGTCATAAAGTGATTTTAAGTTCAAAGAAAAATTTTTTTTTTATAAATTCGAAAGGCAATAAACCAAAAATTCGTCTTAAAGTGACTTTAAATTAAAAGATAAAAAAACTTTGCATAAAACAAAAGGCAATAAGCCAAAAATTGCCTTAAAGTAACTTTAAGCCAAAATATAAAAAGCTACCTTAAAGTTTTTATAATTATTTAAAATTTATTTTTAAATAATTTATATTCAATATAGAACTTATTTGGTAGATTTTGACGAATAGATTTTAAAATTATAATTTTTATAAAAAATAAATATATGTAATAAAAGTTATGATATTTTAAAAATATATATATAATTTTTTAATATAAAGAAGCAAAAAAGTTAATAGGCTAAAAGCCTTTAAGTTATCAAACAAAATTTTTTGACTTTTTAAACTTTAAGTAAAAAGATAAAAACTTTGACTTAAAACCAATTTCTAAATGAGTTCTTAGTTAATATAATTGGAATATAATTAGTAGTGAGACCTAAAATATAGTGGGATGACCAAATTATAATTTTATTTTCTTTTTATTGGCTCGAAAAAGCTCCATGCAGACTCGAGGCAGGCAGAACTTTAGTACTTGGTGTGTGAAACTGTTGTCTTTAAATATGACATTTTATTTAAAAACTCCCGAATTAATATCCAAGTGAAATTTGAGTAAAATCTTATGTTATTAGCTTCCTACTTATAATTTTCTTAAATTATTCATATAATTAGTTGTGAACTATAATTCTCTAGTTTTCGGGCACATTAAAATATACAAATAGATATAATAACGGTTTTGCTAACGCTTCATTTATATTTAACAGTACACTACTATATTTATAAACGTAAAGTTCTCTCGATGATAGCCATGAAATTAATTAATACAGTTATCCAACATGAAAATTAAACCGATATACTAAGAAACAAAAACAACTCATAAATGGATACAATCGTGAATAAGTTCTTCGTAAGCAGTCCATAATTCCTACGATTTTTGGTAATTGTATTGCCCGGCAGCAAAATTCTCTTGATCCTGAAATTTTACTCCACCACTTGTGGCATAAACGCCTTGCGCCAAAATCTAGAAAACAAAAACTCTAAATTCCTACTAGTTTAACTCCAAACGCAATCTTACTAAGCATTATTCATCAATAAAATTTTCATACATTTAACAGTTAAAGGGATATTTAAAGATTTAGCTAAAAGTTGTACAGCTTGGCATTCATTAAGATATACGCAATAAGAATGCAAAAGATGTAAAAAAGATGACGATGAATGCTTTCCAATTTATTACTAAGTTTAATTAAATACTAAGTCATTTTAGGTTAACCCAACTTAGGTAAACCGTCTTAATCCCGATTCAATCGTCACAGACCAAGTCTATTGACCGATTTTAGACGTTCCTTCAGTCGTGGAAAAAATTATCACTGTCAAGCTCTCGAATCTCAAGTCAAGAAATAGTGCGGGATCAACGCATATTCTAACATCGATTATTTCGCCATCCGAACCACCTTCGCTATGAGGTATCACCTCAAAAATTTATAGTATATCATATCATGGCATCCAGTCAAAAAATATTTCATCATGGCACATCGGCCAAGGAACATCAACCCAAAATTATTTCATCAGTATCATCAAGATAGTAACCATGGGACATCGCTCGGAACAAGTATCATCTTAAGGTTCATTTCACCTACCATTATTATTTATGTGATTCCTGTATATCCCAACCCAATGATGCTAAATGCTTGTCTCATCCTATGCATGGATTTAATACATGTGATGTTATGATTATGCCAAAACATCTAAAAACAATAATAAATTGGTAAATTAACACTTAGCATATCTTGAGATAATTAATGAACACTAGACAATTGTATAGACTAAGTCACATAATCACTTCAGAAAGTATTACATATGAATTAAAGACACTTAGAATATTCTTGGCTCACAAGGCACACAACACTTAACACTTCACTTTAAAAATTCATTCATTTAATTAGAATTTGCAACAAGTATTTGAAGTATTTAGACCTCAAATTAAGTTATGTTTTTTCATCACAAAATAGTTTAAAAGGTCATTAACAATTCTTATGAAGAACACTTAAGATAATCCCATGATTTCTAAGTGATTTAGCTCACACAAAATAAAATACTACAACAGTTTTTGGTAAAATGCTGCGAACAAGGTTAATAGAGGGCAACATGTTTGGGGTGACAAAACAGTTTCAATTGGTCTAATTTTTAGATATGTTTTAGTTTAATATTAAAACTCTTATGAAGAATGCTCAGCAAGGTTCTTAAGAAAATAGTTAAGATTTTATCCTTCTAAGAAGGTGTGTCAAGTTAGCATTTTCACAATTCAATAATGGTGATTTTCATCATCAAGAATAGAGAGTTTAAAAAGGATTTGGGGGATCAAACAGAGGCTAAAAGATCTAATTTTTGGACTGTATTTAAATTAAAATGTCCTTAATAGTTTTCATGAAGAATACTTTTTGAATAGATCATTAGAGATATGGGTTTTAAGTCTCACAAAAAAGTTTTAAATCACTGAATGATGACGGCCAATTGCAGAGGTGTTTTGACCGACCAAACTTCAATGGAAAGGGCTAATTTTTTGTGGGTTGCTAGATAAATACGTTAGCTACAATATTCGTGAAGGAACCAAAGTTTAGTTCACACTTTAAAATAGGTTATCGACCTCTGCAACAGAGGTTGATCCAAATTTGACATGTTTTGGTAAACAATTTATATCTCTATTTTTATAAGTTCAAAACAGTTCAAACTACTTTCTTATGAAAAATAGCTTAAAAATCTAAATCGGGACATAAAATTCAACTTTAGGAAATTGTTCTATATTTATTTATGGTTTTTCAAACATAGGTCTAGTAAGCATAATATTTTAAAATTCAAGGTTAAATAGCTCCTTCATCTTCTATCATTTTGCATGGCATGGATTTGATTATATTCTTTGCATGCATGATATGAAATCTTAAAAATCATAACTCCAGCAACCAATGTAAGTATTAACGTAGATCTCCAATAAAATCACATGCACAAACAAAAACATAATGACATCAAACAACCCCAAAAACTTGATTTTTACGTCTTTGTTAGTTTGATTTAATTATTGTTCCGGATTTTATATTTAAGAATAGCGGAGGAGGATTAGAGTTGAGTGAGAGGAAGGGATTTAAGAGTTTTCTTACATCTTAAATTGATTTTTTTTTGGATTGAAGGATAAATGGATTTAACTTTTACGACCATAGACCTTTCTTCTCTTAGCTTCTTCTTCTTCCTTCTTCTTCTTTTCTTCTCTCAACACTTAGACTAAAATCAGATTTGAAGGCTATGGAGGATGAGGAATTCGGTTAAGGGGTGGGGGGTTGGGGTGTTTTTATAGCCAAGTGAGTTGGTGGACGCCATGATAGTGGCTAGTGGCCTTAGTGTTGGAGGAAAACTGCCAAGATCATTGATTTGTAAACGATTTAAAAAAAAATAAAACTAGACAGGCAATAGTTGAAACATGCTCTGGATAAAAAAAATCTAATGTCGAACGATCAAAATAAAATTCATGCCACCACAGTTAATTTAAATGAATACATTTTTGATCATTTCTTCAACTACGAACTTCGATTCTCCGAGTTAAAACTACGAACAACCTTCTACTGTATTCCCGATGCGATTCCCGAACATAGTGTGGGTTACAATCCTTCAAGAACTGATACCGGTAAAACCTGGATAACCTTAGTCTTAAAAGACAACTTATGAATTTGATTAAGCCTACTCACATATTTATAGGTTACAGTAGGGACTTATAGAATAATTATGACATAGACTTCTAGTGTGATCCAGATACTCTTCCAGCGGTTTCTGCAAATATGCAAACATTTCAGCGGTTTCTATAATTATAAAAACCTTACAGCTGTTTCTGCAATTTTCATAAAATACTAAATGACAATCCATACAACTAAAGAACTGTAACTACACTCTTAGCCATAATCTCAAGACAAATTTGCATTGAGCTTCTATTATTAAATGCTAAACTCATTTTTTCATGTTAAGATTTTTGATACCCGTTAATTAAATTTAATTACTGATAATTTAATTTAATCGGTATCTTTAAAAATTTTTAAGCACTTCCGCTTAACTTATTTGACTGCCGGATAATGAAATTCACATGTAGAGTTTGACCCAGTCAAAACTTATAAACTTTCTTAAGGGAGTATCGTCAATCCCGGACAATTGGGACGTAGATTATGTCAATAATTAATATTCACCATATAATTAATACCGCTATTCAACTTACCGGGACTATAGATCCATAAAAGATCGCATTTTATAATAAATCAAAATAACGAATATTAAATATAATCAAATAATAATTATTTCGGGATTAAGAGCGTAAGCACTCATAATAACCTTGGAATGCGAATTAATTTATATAGTCAGTATAAAATTAATTACCCCAATGTGGTTCTATTTAATATACACAAAATGTACTAGTACAGCGAGTCAGAATAATAGATGACGCTATTATCTGTTTCCCGTAACCAAAACAAATCTACTAAAACTATGTGTTACAATCGTACTGATGGTTTTTCCAATTCCATCTAAACTATGAACAAAAACTTATATTCTGTAAGAACCTATAATCTGGTCTTCTGTGTACAAATCGTACTCTACACACCAGATTAAATACTGTACAAAATAAAAGACATCCATGCACAACATTAAAAAAATGATATTACATTCATTGCTCATTAAGATTCTTATAAAATAAAAAAATTAAATTTCTTTAAAAATAAAACTAAATACTAAAACCAAATAAAACTCATGGTTTTTAGTATACAATCTTGACAATCTCCCACTTATACTCAAAATTATGTTGCCATACATTTGACTCTCATGCCCTCTACATGATTATCGAAAGTCTTAGCCAGTAGGCTCTTTGTAAAAGGATCTGCAAGGTTGTCTCCTGATGCAATCTTGGTCACAGCAACATCACCTCTTTATACGGTTTCTCATATCAGGTGATACTTATGCTCAATGTGCTTTCCTTTCTTGTGGACTCTTGGCTCCTTCGAGTTTGCAACTCCTCTGCTATTATCACAATAAAGTGTAATTGCCGACTGAACTTAAGGCACCACATCTAGATCCAACAAGAAGTTCCTGAGCCAAACGGCTTCCTTGGCTGCTTCAGAAGCTGCCACGTACTCGTCCTCCATGGTAGAATCAACAATGCAAAACTGCTTGATACTTCTCCAACTAATAGCTCCACCTCTTAAGGTAAACACATATCTTGAGGTAGACTTACGAAAATCTTTGTCTGACTAAAAACCTGAGTATGTATACCCTAAAAGTACTAGACTATCTGCCTGGTAAACTAACATATAATTCTTAGTCGTTTTTAGGTACTTAATTATATTCTTTACCGTAGTTCAATACTCCTGCCCTAGGTTAGACTAATATCTGCTAATCATGCCAACGGCAAAGTAGATGTCTGGTCTAGTAGAATGTATAGCATACATTAGGCTTTCTACTGCCAAAGCATAAGGAACTGCCTTCATCTTCTCTATCTCCTCAGGTGTCTTAGGACACTAATCCTTAGATAGAATGATTCCATGTCTAAAAAGAAGAAACCCTTTCTTAGAATCCTGCATGCTAAAATGAGCAAAGATATCATCAATATACTTTGCTTGTGATAAGTCTAACATCCTTTATTTTCGATCTCGCAAAAGCTTGATGCCAAGGATGTGATTAGCTTTTCCCAAGTCCTTCATATCGAACTGCCCAAATAACCATACTTTTATTGAAGATAAAATCTTCACATCATTTTCGATGAGTAAGATATCATTTACATTAAGTACTAGAAAGACCACTACGCTTTTGTTACGCTTCTTGTACACACAGGACTCATCTGGACTTTGATCAAAATCATAAGACTTTATGGCTTGATTAAACTGAGTATTTCAAGACCTCGATGCGTACTTAATTCTATAAATAGATCTCTAAAACTTGCACAACAATGTACTCCTGGCCCTTTGCTACGAAACCTTTTGGTTGTACCATATAGATACACTCGTCAATACTTTCATTAAGGAATGCTGTCTTGACATCTATTTGCCAAATTTCATAATCAAAATGAGCCGCAATAGATGAGAGGATCCAGATAGCCTTAAGCATGGCTACCGACGAAAAGGTTTCCTCATAATCGATCTCTTCTTTCTGAGTGAACCCTTTTGCAACAAGCCTAGCTTTGAAGATTGCAACCTTCCCGTCTGCTCCTCTCTTCCTCTTATAGATCCACTTACATTCGATGAGTTTTATCCCTTCAGGTGATTCTATAAGTTTTCAAATCTGATTAGAATACATAGATTTCATCTATGAATTCATAATCTTTTGCCAAAGATCTGCATCTTTGTCCTAGAGTGCTTCATTGTAGTTACATAATTTGGTATCCAGTTCTATCGGGATCTTGTCAAAAGACTCTCCCAAGAACATATACCGATCAGGTTGATGAACAACCTTCCCACTACGCCGAGACACTACCTGCGTCTATGTACTAGCAGTAATGCGTTATGCAGGATCTGAACCCTATGCACCATTACCCATATGCTCGTCTGGTATGTTAATGGTAACACCCTGTTTAGGATCTGCACATGCCCCGATAATCTTCCCACTCCAACGAGGCAATGGGATATCAGTGACTTGTGGTTCCTCTTCCGTTCTACTAGTATTTTCTTTCATTTTGTCCAGAATAATTTTACTTTTGGGCCTGTGGTCCATAATATAATATTCTTATAAGAATCGGGCATTGGTGCTAATAATGACTTTTTGATCATTTGGATTATAACAAAAACCACCCTTCGTTCCCTTAAGATATCCAACACAGAAATAGACTTCTATCATTGGTTCTAACTTACTCCTGTTTCCTTTCAGCACATGTGCTAGACACCCCAAAATCCGAATATGTCTCAGACTAGGCTTACGCCCGGTCTACAATTCTGTGGGAGTAGAAGGTATTGACTAAGAAAGTACCAAGTTCAAAATATAAGCAGCTGTCTTTAATATGCAAATCCCTAAAACAAATTGGGTAATCCTAAATAACTCATCATTGACCTTCCCATCTCTATAAGATTTCTATTTCTTCTTTCTGCTACGCCATTCTGTTGCAAAGTGCCCAGTACAGTCAATTGGAATATAATCCATTATGACGATAAGTAGTCCCTAAACTCTGCAAAGAGGTACACCCCATCACGGTCGGATCATAGTGATTTGATACTTTTATCGAGATGTTTCTCCGCATCCATCTTGAATTCTTTGAATTTGTCACGCCCCAAACATCAGGGTCACGTGAAAGTCCCACCAAAACACCATTTATGAAAATAGAGGTTTGCAGTTGAAAAATCATCAATTCAAAATATACAACATTTGGATAAAAAGTTCCCAAAGTTCATCTCTCATAAACAGTAAACATGCAGTTCCATACATGAATAAGTTTATCGCCTCAAGGCGTACAAAAACTCGCCTTCCGAAACAGGCATCGCATGTAAAAGTACATGTCACAAAAATAGAAAAAGCTAGAGCAAGTCTTCCGCTATCACTGGTATCTATGTCAACTCCACATGTTCACCTGAAAATGATTTTACAACAAAATCCCACACTGTGAGCCGAAACCCAATAGAAACAGACAGTAAGCTGTAAAGCAGGTTATGCAATCATAAGCATACAAGCTCAACCACAGGAGCCAAAAAGGATTTTCCTCTCAAAAACCATTAGTCTTCCATCCTTGAAACCATGCATATCATCCTCATAGATATCATGCCACAGTTAACGAAAAGCAGTAAAAACACAGTATGCTCCACTTGGGCCACACAGTTAAGGAGAAAACAAAATAAAATGAAATCCTATGTACCGACTCTGCCACACAGACAAAGAAAACAACTATAGACTCTTGCCCATTACTCTAAAACCACTCATGGTCTGCTAAGTAATGACAAGTTCTATACGGAGTCACGACAACGATGCCATTAACGGAGGCAACCGGCTTAATTTACGAGAATTAACCCGAAGGTACAAAGCACCTACTGCTTAATTTACAGGCCCAAAACCCAAGGGTACAAAGTACCCACACAATGCCATTCACGGAGGCAACCGGCTTAATTTACGGGGATTAACCTAAAGGTACAAAGCACCTATGCTGTGCACATTTCTAGATTTCCATTGAGGAGCAATAGAAGCCCAACTCAGCATACCCACTATCACGGTATATTTATAGAAATCATTTAAAAATCTGCCGTAGCTCAACTACGCAAAACTCGTAAAACAGTTATGCATCAACATGTATAAAATGATCCAATTCATCAACCATGGAGATCAACAACCATTTCCAACAACACGTTAAAAAGTTAAGACTCATCCCCGAGGGTTAGCTCCAAACTTCTAAAAAAATACATTTTTTACAAAACATCTCATTTTCAAACCTCCTTTTGAAAACCACGGATATCAACACATCAGAATCATGTATAAAAACAAAAAAAGGTGTAAAGCCCATTTTTTACCCAAAAACCAAGGTTTAAACATGAAAACCACATTTAATGTATTTTTACCTGGTGAAAATACATATAATTACATGTAACACTCTTTAACAGAAATAGGGTCTAGAATCCTACCTTAAAGAGTCGAAACTCGAAGCCTCAAAAATTGAACTTCGTCGAAACAAAAATCCGCCTGGATGGATATGAAGCCCACATCGCCGATAGCAAGGATCTACTATTCGACCTTCAAAAACTAAGTCTGGGCCCTCCCAAAAGCTAGAGAGAAGGCAGAGAAAAGGTGTAGAAAAAGAGATAGGCTTGAAAGGATATTTGTTCTATGACAAAAAAGATATTTTGTGGGCTTTATAGATTTTTGCACCAGGCTTCCACTGCTCGAGCTCTCACCTCACCACTCGAGCGGACCCCTACCAACATACATCTCTGCCACACCACCGCTCGAGCGCCCAAGCACTGCTCGAGCGGTCACCTCATCGACCCACGCTTTGCCACTAACCCGCTCGAGCGCACGCCCACCTCTCGAGCGGTCAATGCTGGGTGGAAAACTGAATTTAAGGGTCAAAACCAAACAGGCCAAAATGAAACCCAGGAAAGCGTAAAACAAGTATACACTTGCTGTTCTACAACTTTGAAACATAACTCATGCATCGAGGTTATTCATATAATGAAAGAAACATGTCAAACATATAAATAACCCAAAATGAAACGGTTTTGGGTCTCACAGAATTTCTCAATGCATTCAGACTTACAGTGCATCAAGTAAATGTATCCATACATTGAGTAGTTGTCAATGAAACTGATGAAGTACTCAAAATCACCTCTAGCCCATATAGTCAAAGGATCACACACATTAGAGTAAACCAGTTCTAACGGTTCTTTAGCACTATAACCTTTGGCCAAAAAAGGCTTCTTGATCATCTTACCCTCTAAGCATGACTCACAGACTAAAAGTGCCTCCACTTCTAATGACCTCAAATGTCCATTTTTTTCTAGTATATTTATCCTTTTTAGATTAATATGACTCAAGCATAAGTAACAAAGAAACTTTTGGTTCATTAAAAAAGGAACATTCCTCTTATATGATAAATTAGATGTGTTATTCAATTAAGTTAGTTGTAGTGCAGGAGAGATAGGAGATAAAATATATAGATCATCCACAAATGTACCAGAACAAATAAAATATTTATTTTTCTTAATAACCATAGAGTCATTAAAATGAACAGAATATTTATCCTTTATTGAATTAGAAACTGAAATTAAATTTCTTCTAATAGAAGGTACATAAAGATAATATTTTAAAATTAAAATCTTATTTCTACTAAAGCTGAGAGTGATATCTCCTACTGCAACTGTTGTCACCCTTGTATTATTGCCCATATGTTGATAAATTTCTCCATCACTGAGCAGCCTAATTTTCTGGAACCCTTGCAAAGAATTGCAGACATGATTAGTGGCTCCCGTATCTACATACTAGGTACCAGTAGATAATACCGCTAAACATGTTTCAACCACTAGTGAACAAAAATTACCTTGTTTGTTCTACTTACTGAGAAAAACTGGACACTGCTTTTTCCAATGTCCAAACTGGTTACAGAGATAACACTTGCCTCTCGGCTTCTTCACACCAGCTTTTGGCTCATTAGTTGCATTTGGACTTATGCTTCCCTATTTTTAAACTTTTTTCTTTTTCTTACCTTTCGGATTAGAGGAAGAACCTCTTTTAGCCACATGCATAGTGCCTGACTTCCTAGGAACACTCTCGGCTTCTTAAAGTTCTTTAAGAAGTTCTGCCAATAAAAAGCTGAGCTTATTCATGGAATAATTCAGGCAGAACTACTTAAAGCTATCAGGCAGTGACTGGATTATAATATCGACTTGGATTTTTTTGTCAATCTCACCATCTAGAATCTTCAGTTCATTCAAAAAACTAATCATCTTCAGAACATGATCCCTAACTGGGGTGCCTTCAGCCATGTTTGTATTCATCAAAGATTTCATGGCCACCTGCCTAACATCACGATTTTGATCCCCAAACATTTTTTTGAGGTTCATAATCATGTCATATGTATTGGGTATAGACTGATACTAATACTGCAAAACATTTGACATGGAAGCCAAAATGTAATAGCGAGCCATCTGATTAGTTTTCTGCCACTTCTGATAAGCCCAAATTTCCTATTCAGTCGCTCCCTCATCAGGCACTGGTGGACAAATCTCAAATAATACAAACTTGAGGTCCTCGACAGTTAAGAAAATATTCGAGTTCCTTTTTCAATCTATATAGTTTGGTTCCGTTAGTTTGTTTTCATTTAGTATAGTCGCGAGTGGATTGAAAGCCATTTTAATTATGAGAATCACATAATTAAAATAGCCATTAATTATGACAAGTAAAACTTTAAATTTATTTTAAAATTAGTTCCATCTACCATTTAAAAAAAATTCGCTAGCAGTCTGGTACTTGTGAATAGCATGCCTCGATGGGACAACATCTACTATTCATCGTTCGTCCAGACATGCCAATTTCTATTAATTTTACTATCTAGAAAATTGACCTTGCCAAGTAAAATTAAATAGCTGATATAACTTTGGTCCAGTAAATAATAGCAGTGATACAGATAGAGAGAATACTATTATTTACAGCTAAGTGTTAACCACCATCTATTTTCAAATTAATCGTTTCGCAATGAACCCTTTAAATAGAGAAGTGATCCACACTAATAATTATCCAGAATTATCCCTAAAGGAGGTCCGTACTGGGGATACTGCAATTAATTCTATCCGATAGGGAGGAAGGCCTTACTGCCAATACACATAATTAATTACATCATCTACGAACTGGTGATGGAGACCGTAGAATTTATCTGTGAATAAATTAACTCTCCCACTTAGTTTTTAAATAAATATTTTTGAGAGTTATAAAAATTCGTTTCATTAAAATAAATTTATTAATTTCAAAAATCATACGATCCGAAAGATTCCAAAATATCTTTCCGTGTACATGATTCAAAAAATTTTCGTTTGCCAAACCATTTTTTCGTATTTTAATGCGTAACAAATAAAATTATCTATGAATGCACTATTTTTCCTTTGCTTTATAGCTAAGGTATTGATTAAAGGCATTCAATATTTTATTTCTATGTTACACATATTTTTTTAAAAAAGTAATATATTAAGATTAAACATTTTTTCATTTAATTAATCCAAAACCTTGAATTAATTTTCACATTCTTCCAAGATATTCGATTTTAAAAAAATCATATTAAATGTATTATTTTGTAAAAATAAAATATTTAAAGTTTTTTCATTCAATTAAAAACTTTTAATTAAAAAAAACTGAATCTTATTTTCTTTTACAAAATATTAATTAAAACTAAATTTTTTTAAATTAATTAAATTAAATAAAAAATAAAAAATAGATATATATCATTCACGCAGTTTATACAAATAAATAAGATAAATATGTATCCCAATTTTATGATCAAATAGAAACTCTTTTGTGTTTCAGTCTTCTACTCAAAGATTAACTCGTAATCTTTCAATTCTTATCAGAATCAGCTTTCAGTATCCAAGTTGTATTAGGATTTCTCGATATGCAGTGTTATACAAATACAATACTCCCGAGCCTCGAAAACATCAAAAACCACAGGCAAAACAGCCCTGTGAGACCCGATTTTATTTCTTTTTTGTTACACGTTTCGATGTTTGGTTTATACTTTAATGTCGTAGAACAGCGTATATATATATATATGTGTGTGTGTGTGTGTGTGTGTGTGTATTTTACGCTTTTTTGGATTTCGTTAATGCATGTTTGGTTAGCTTATAAGGTTGTAAAACCTATTTTGACGCAAAGGGTTGGCTTCTCCGTCGTCCAGTCGACTGGACTGGGTGATCCAGTCAACTAGGTCGACAATATATGCATCCAGTCAATTGGACTAGGTGAGTTAGTCGACTGGGTTGAGGCGGTGGAGCCTTTTAACCTTCCAGTAGCCTCCGTCAGTTGAGTAACGGGGGAGGTTCAGTCGACTAACCTCCTGTTTTGTCGTGGTCTATAAATATCAGGCTCCTGGAGATCTTTTGAAAACCCTTTTCTTCTTTTCTAAGTTACCCTTTTCTCCACCTTCTCTCTAGACTTTTGGGTAGCCCGGGCCTAGTGTTTGATGATCTACTTATGGATCCTTGCTATCCACGCCTTAGGCTTGGCATCCATCCAGTCGGATTCTTGTTCCAATGAAATTCAATTTTTGAGGCGTCGAGTTTCGACTCATCGAGGTAAGATTCTAAACTATGTTGTCGTTAAAGGGTGCTACGTGCAATTATATGCTTTTCTATCGGTTGAAAATGTTTTAAATGTCATATTTTATGTTTAAACATTGTTTGTTTAGATAAAAAGCATGTTTTGTGCTTTTCTTGATTTATTACATAATATGGACTTGTGGATGTTCGTAGTTTTCAAAAAGGTGATTTTGAAAACGAAGAATTTATGAAAATCTTAAAAACCGTGTTTTGAAGGTTTGGAGCTAACCCTTGGGGTAAAGTCTCAGTTGTTAAACATTTTGATAAAACAGTGAAAATAATTTTTTTTTTGAAAATGTCTTGATTGATCTCTATGTTTGATGAATGATGTGGCAGTTGACCATTGGATCTTTATACATGTTTAATGTATAATTGTGGAAATGTTTTCATAGTTATGCTACAGGTTTGTTTTCAAACAATTCTATTGATGTACCGGGACAGCGGGTGTATTGGGTACGAGTTGCTCCACAGTGAAAGTCCAAAAGCATGCGTAGAGTAGGTGCATCATGCCTTCGGGTTAATCCCCCTATGCAAAGTGGTGGGTGCTTTGTCCCCTCGCGTTTTGGGCCCGTAAATTAAGTGGTTTATGTTGTTGTGACTCCGTATAGAACTTATCATTACTTAACAGGTCTTAAATGATTCAAGGAAAGGTAATGGACATCTACAGTTGTTGCTTTTGTCCTTGGTTTGACAGAATTGGTACATAGGAATTATTTTTCTCGGTTGTGTGATCTGAGTGAAAAAATAATGTTTGTCACTATTTTTCTTTAACTGATAAACGTTATTTGCATTATTGAAATACTTAGTTTTGGGGATGAAAAACCATTTTGGAGGCTTATGGGAGTCTGATGGAAAAACTTGGAGTTTTATGAAGTAAACCGTTTTGAGGCTCATCTGGTTGAGTTGATCTGTATGCTATGTGATTGCATATCCTACTTTACTGCATTATAGTCTGTTTTTATTAGGTTTTGGCTCACGTAGTCGGATTTGTTAAAACTTTTTTCAGGTGTTGATGATCACGTGGAGTTGATCTAGAGGTGCCCGTGGTGGCGGAAGACTTGTATAGTTTTTTCCTTTTGTTATGGAACTGTATTCATTCATGTGTTGCCTATTTTTGAAGGCATGTTTTGTAAGCTGTGAGGCGATATATTATACATGTATGAAAAAGTATGCATGTTACGCTGAGAGATGAACCTTGGTTACTCTTTTAATTTCAAAAGCTATATTATTTGTGGTTGATTGTTTTACCCGCAAAACCTATCTTTTATAAATGGTGGTTCGGTGGGATTTTTGCGTGATCCTAGTTTTTGGGGCGTGACATGCCCAAACCACCAGCTAGCAGCCGACTATACCCGGTCCTGCTAGCGTCGTTCCTTGTCGCCGCTTCAAGCAGCTTTTGCCGCCTCTCCTGAACTCCGTTTTCATTTCAATTTTTTTGAAACGTAGCTTACAAAAAATAATATTTACCTATAAAATTTCAATTCAAAATAGCTCAAAAACAACTTTCGATGGCCGTCAAAGCAACTGTGCCACCTGCCTAGCACCACCCTTGGTTGCCGCCACCTGTTCTAGTTTTTCTCGTGAGCGATTTGGTTCCTGTTTTCTCATGTTTTTAGCAATGGCACTAATATCCAGCAACATGAAGCCTAGAAGAACGCCCTAAAAATAGTCTCAAAAAGCCTCGAAAATTGCCCTCGAAACAGCCATTACCGCCATCGCAAATCGTTGCCGCTGCCGTTTTTCTATCACCTTTTGTGGCTATTTTTCCTCATTTTTTGGACTATTTTCCAGAACTGTTTACTGCTATTTTATGCCTAAAAAATTTCTCAAAATTAGTCCTGAAAACATTGCAAAAAATCATCGAAAAACAGCCCAAAACCGTTGCCGGTGCTGCCGCCGCCGGTGCTATTTTTTCTGTAAATTTTTGCTAGTTTTCTGGACCTATTTTTCAGTAGTTTTTTAATTCCTAAAATCTGTAGAAAACTTACTAAAAAACTATTTCAAAACAATTAAAAAACCACCGCAATGCGTGGCCCAAAAAACCCAAAACCACAGCTGGTGCCGCGAGTTATGCCGCCGCCTTTTCTTCGTGGTCTTTGACACTCATACCTGTTCTTAAATATTTTAAATAATATTTAAAAATAAATAAAAACTTTTACATCAAAAAATTATGTCCCGAAGGCTTACATTCGAACTAAAAAAGCTTAAACTATCACAATCAACCATCATGATTAAAAAAAATTATAATTATCATCCAACCATTCAATTAAACATGAATAAAATAATGATCATAAAATCAGAATTACAACGCCTGCCAAATAAAGTTAGCACAATTTTAAATCTACCCGGCCCCTCGATTAATTGTAAACAAAAATCATAACGGCTCTATACCACTTGTTAGAGGCAAACTGCCAAGATCATTAATTTGTAAATGATTTTTTGAAAAATAAAACTAAACGGGCTTTCGTCGAAATAGGCTCCAGATAAAAACTTTTCGATGTCAAACGATCAAAATAAAACTCGTGCCACCACAGTTAATTTAGATGAATACCTTTTCAATCGTTTATTCAACTATGAATTTCGATTCTCCGAGTTGAAACTCTGAACAAACCTTCTATTATATTTCCGATGCGATTTCTGAACGTAGTGTGGGCTACGTTCCTTCGAGAATTGATACTAGCAGAACCTGGACAATGTTAGTCTTGAAAGAAAACTTAGGAATTTAATTCATCTTACTCGCATATTTATAGGTTATAGCAGGGACTTGTAGAGTAATTATGACATAGACTTCTAGTGTGAGTCAGATACCATTCCAGCGGTTTCTACAAATATGAAAATCTCTCAGCGATTTTTGTAATTATGAAAATATTGCAGCAGTTTCTACAATTTTCATAAAATAGTAGATTACAGTTCATAACCCTAAAGAACTGTGACTGCACTCTTAGCCATAATCTCAAGACCAATTTGCATTGAGCTCCTGTTATTAAATACTAAACCCATCTCCCCATGTTAAGATTTTCGATACCCATCAATTAAATTTAATTACTGACAATTTAATTTAATCGACATTTTAAAATTTTTTTAATTTCTTCCGCTTAACTTATTTGACTGCTGGATAATTAAATCTACTTGCAAGGTTTGGCTTAGTCAAAACTTATAAGCTTTCTCAAAGGGGTATCATCGATCCCGAACAATCGGGACGTAGATTTCGTCAATAATTAATATTCACCATATAATTAATACTACTATCCAACTCATCGAAACTATAAACCTATAAAAGATCGCACCCTCTAATGAATCAAAACAAAAAATATTAAATATACACAAATAATAATTATTTCAAAATTAAGAGCATATGTACTCATAATAATCTTGTGGTGTGAAATAATTTATATTGTCAGTATAAAATTAATTATCCTAATATGGTCCTATTCAATACACACAAAGTGTACTAGCACAGCGAGTCGGAACAATAGACGATACTATTATTTATTCCGTGTAACAAAGACAGACCCACTAAAACTCTGTATTGTAGTCGTACCGATGGTTTGTCCAATTCCATCTAAACTGTGAACAAAAATTTATATTCTGCAAGAACCTATAATCGATCTGGTCTTTTGTGTGCAAGTCGTACTCTACACACCAAATTAAATATTGTACAAAATAAAAGACATTCATGCATAATATTAAGAAAATGATATTGCATTTATTACTCATTAAGATTCTCATAAAATAAAAAAAAATTTATTTAAAAATAAAATTAATTACTAAAACCAAATAAAACCCATGATTTTTAGTATACAACCCTAACACTTGTCTCTAGTAAAACATACGAAGTGTGAGATTTGACAACTCCATGACATGGAGTGTTGGGAAAAGGAAGTTAGTGACTTGTCATATGGGGTTTTGTTGGACCAAAAATCTAATTGTGTTTGTTTGAGTGTGGCATTATGATGGTCCATGATGATACATTTATACTACACTGTTCAAGAAAAATGCACAAAAATTGATTTCATGTATATTTTACTCACTCTTTTATTGGAATTGAGTTAAGTTATTAGTCATAGGGTTTGTATATTATTTCCATTAGTTTAAGTTATTTTTGCACTATTTAATTATTTATGTATTGTAGGTTTAGCTAAATTATGCACTTTTACAACGATGTGTCGATTTGACATAAATTTGGATTTTGGTGTACTAGGTTTTACTTGGTTTTATTGAATATAGTATTTCTATTCTTTCTAATTTACTTTTTCATATTTTAACATATATTATTTAATTTTTGATTTGATTTGACAAAATTATTTAATCTTATTTTAAATTTTTCATCATAAAATTCTTTGTATAAAAAAGCAAAATTGTGACTCTTGGCGAACAATCCCTACAACCGGCCATGCAAGGGTATTTTTGTTAATTTTCTTGTTTTGTTATTTTGTATTATTTTAATCCAAAATTTAATTAAATAAGTAATTGGGTCAAAATTTGGGTCAAATGTCTTAATCCTGTGTGTGGTTTATATTTTTATTGGGCTTGATTTAATACTTATAGGCCTAACGTGTTGGGCTCAATTAAAAGATTTGGGACTTGAAATTTTTATTTGGACATTTTGTTAGAATTAGACTTATTTTTAACATTTGGGCTTGAATTACTATTTGGGTCTTATTTCTTATCTTTCTATGATCCATGACTTTCTTGATCCAATAAGTAGAATTATAATTCTATGATTTTATGTGATTTTTGGATTTTAATATTTTTTTTGAGATCGTGTGAGATCCTGTACTGCTTCATTTTTTATATATATTCATGTTTGACGTGTTTCTTTTATCACATGGATATCGTATATGAATGGTTTATGCTTTGGTGTTGTAGAACAGTATGTATAAATGTGTTTTACGCTTTTCGGGGTTTGGTTGAGACTTGTTTGGCTTGTGTTTAAGCCTAAAGACCAGTTTGACGCAGAAAAACACACTGTCTTGCAGTTCGGTCGACTGGAGGGGTTGGCCGAGTCGACTAGACCAAGATTTTTTAGTTCGGTCGACTGAACTAGGGGGTTCGGTCGACTAAACAGAACATATTTGCCATTTCTATAAATATCCAGTGGGTTGAGATATTTATTTAAACATTTCTTCCAAGCTAAGTTTCTCCTTTTCTCTACCTTCTCTCTATATTTGAGGGCCGGGACTTGGTTTTTTGTTAGTTTGTTTACGGATCCTTGCTGTACGTGCAATAAGCTTCGCGTTCATCCGGACGGATTCTCGTTTTGATGCAGTGCAGTTTTGAGTCATCGAGTGTTTGACTCTTTGAGGTAGGATTCTAGACCCTACTGTTGTTAAAGGGTGTTTCATGCAATTATATGTGTTTTCAGCTGGTAAAAAATACATTAAATGTCATATTTATGTTTAAATCTTTGTTTTTCGGGTAAAAAGCATATTTTTTTGTTTTTCTTGATTTATTACATCATATGACTTGTGGATGTTGGGTTTTCAAAGGGTGTTCTTGAAAATGGTGGAAAATGATGAATTTTGTGAAAATCTCAACACTTTGTGTTTTGGAGATTTGGAGTTAACCTTTGAGGTTAAGTCTCGATTTTAAAAACGTTTTATTGAAAACGGGAAAAAATATTTTGAAAATATTTTTGTTGATCTCCATGTTGATGGATGGATCTATATATACATGTTTAATATATATTTGTGGAAATGTTTTTCGTAGTTGTTGAACTACGAGTTGGTTTTTGGCAAATGATTCTTTAGATGTACCGTCGAAGACTGATGCTGTGATGGATTGGCAGCGACCGAGGAACGTCTTTGAGATCCGTAATTTTATGGGTTTGGCAGGTTATTATCGGTGGTTTGTGAAGGACTTTTCTAGATTGGCAGCACCTATGACGCGTCTGACGCGGAAGGGAGTTGTGTTCGTGTGGAGTGAGTCTTGTGAGTCCGCTTTCCAGGAGTTGAAGAGGAGATTGACCAGTATACCTGTGCTGATCATCCTAGAGCGAGGTCTGGGATATACAGTGTATTACGATGCGTCGCATGATGGTTTGGGATGTGTATTGATGCAGGGAGGTAAGGTTATAGCCTACGGCTCGCGACAGTTAAAGACACATGAGAAGAACTACTCGATACATAATCTAGAGTTGGCAGCTGTGGTCTTCACCTTGAAGAGATGGCGACATTATCTATATAGTGAACATTTTGAGATTTTCTCTGATCACAAGAGCTTAAAATGCTTGTTTTCGCAGAAGGACTTGAATCTTTGCCAGCGATGATGGATGAAGTTGCTGGAGGACTACGACTTCGACTTGTAGTATTACCCGAGAAAGGCAAATGTTGTAACCGACGCACTCAGTAGGAGATCTCATGGTTCGTTAGCTTTTATGGCTGTACGAGAATGGGACATGCTTGGAGATGTTGGGGAATTTGACCTGTGTTTTGGAGAGATAGAGAGAGGTGCGATCTTATATTCAGTAGCTTCACAGCCTGCATTTGTTGAACGTGTGTTAGAGGCTCAGTAAATTGATCGGGAGGCTCAGATGATACGGGACCGCATTGCCAGTGAGAAGGACACAGCAGGATGGGTGGTGAGTTCAGATCAGAGTCTGAGGTTGACAGGGTGACTGTTTGTACCAGAGTTATGCCGTGCTGAGGTGCTACATGAGTTTCATCATTCATGTCTTGCAGTGCATCCAGGAGGCACAAAGATGTATCACGACCTGCGTCATCAGTTCTGGTGGATGGAAATGAAGAGGGATGTGATCTGATTTATTTCTCGATGCCTTACTTGTCAGCAGGTAAAGGTGGAACACCAGAGACTGACAGAATTATTATAGCCGTTGCCTATATTTGAGTGGAAGTGAGAGAATGTCACGATTAATTTTGTATCAGGACTTTCTCGATCGCTGAAGGGACACGATGCTATTTGAGTTGTGGTTGATAGGTTGACAAAGTCTGCACACTTTCTCCCTATTCGTGTGAAGGACTCAATGGATAGAGTGAGTAGATTGTACATTCGAGAGATCGTCCGACTACACGGAGTACCTGTGACTACTGCTTCTACTCGAAACTTGCACTTTACATCGTGCTTCTGGTAGAGTCTTAAGGTAGCTTTGGGGACGAGCTTGACCTTTAGCACATCTTTTCACCCACAGACCGACGGTCAATCTGAGAGGACCATCCAGATTTTAGAGGACATGTTGAGAACCTGTGTGCTTGATTTTTGAGGTTCTTGGGAGGATCATCTATCGTTGCCGGAGTTTGCATACAACAACAGCTATCAGCCCAGTATTTGGTTGGCACCGTATGAGGCTTTATATGATAGACCGTGTAGATCGCTTGTTTGTTGGACAGATGTGGAAGAGACCACTATTTTGGGACCTGACTTGGTACGAGAGACGATCGAGAAGATTGTAGTGATTCGTCAGCGTCTGGTGACAGCTCAAAGCCGCCAGAAGAGTTATACAGATCAGAGGAGGAGACCTTTGGAGTTTACAGTGGGGGATCATGTGTTTTTGAAGGTCTCGCCACGCAGAGGGTTAATGAGATTTGGGGGTAGCAGGAAGCTATCACCGCGCTTTATTGGCCCATTTGAGATTTTGGAAAGGATTAGAGTGGTAGCATATCGTCTGGCCTTGCCACCTCAATTAGCTTCTGTGTATAATGTGTTTCACGTTTCCATGCTTCAGAGGTATGAGCCTGATTCTTCACATGTTCTGGATTGTGCCGAGCTGCGGGTTGATGAGGATGCCACTTATGAGGAGCGTCCAGTGAAGATCTTAGATACGAAGGAGCAAGTGTTACGAGGGAGGACGATTATTTATGTCAAGGTCCTTTGGCTTCATCACGAGGTTGAAGAAGCAACATGGGAGCTTGAATCTGGGATTCGTGCTAGATACCCGGACCTGTTTACCTCGTGACCTTGTAGCAAATTTTGAGGGAAAAATTCCTTAAGGGGGGAGAGTTGTGGGACCCTGTACCGCTTCATTTTTTATATATATTCATGTTTGACGTGTTTCTTTTATCACATGGATATCGTCTATAAATGGTTTATGCTTTGGTGTTGTAGAACAACATGTATAAATGTCTTTTACGCTTTTCGGGGTTTGGTTGAGGCTTGTTTGGCTTGTGTTTAAGCCTAAAGGCCATTTTGATGCAGAAAAACACACTGCCCAACAGTTTGGTCGACTGGAGGGGTTGACCCAGTCGTCTGATTCAGATTTTTTAGTTCGGTCGACTGAATTAGGGGGTTCGATCGACTGGACAGAAGATATTTGCCGTTTATATAAATATCCAGTGGGCTGAGATTTTTGTTTAAACATTTCTTCCAAGCTAAGTTTTCCCTTTTCTCTACCTTCTCTCTAGATTTGAGGTCCCGGGGTTTGGTTTTATTTTTAGTTTGTTTACGAATCCTTTGTTAGGAATGTATACTGAAAAGTCATGCTTTTTAAGTTTTTTTCTTGATCCCTGGCATATTAATGAGAAACATTTGAGATGTTTTTGCATTCGTGATTTC
>JAUMHN010000016.1:1561434-1576212 GCA_032360265.1 Heliamphora ciliata | reverse complement strand
AGATCTACAAGAGGTATTCTTCTAAATTAACTTTGGTTGCACGGGTTTTATTTTGATCGTTCTTCGTCAAAAGTTTTTATCTGGAGCCCGTTTCGGCGTTTGTCCGTCCAGTTAATTTTTATCAAAAATCGTTTTACAAAAATAATGATCTTGGCAGTTTTACCTCCAACAGTCTCATGGACCACTATGATTTCTGGCTATGTCAATGCCCTTGATTCCTCCGAAGCATTATGTTTGTTGTAAAAAATGTGGGTTGAGCCTAATCTTGGAATGGATCCCTTCGTGCTTAGTGTTGCACTTAAGACTTCTGGACTCAACTTGAATGTGAAACATGGAGAATTATTACATGGGTATTCTGTATAAACTGGTTTTTTTTACTCTATTTTCGTGGGTTGTGCACTTCTAGATATGTATGCAAAAATCGATAGAATTTGGGAGGGGTGCAGAGTCTTTGATGAAATGCCTCTTAGAAATGTGGTTTCGTGGACTGCCATTATAACGGGGCTTGTGCGTGCTGGGTATACGAACGAAGGGTTGAGATACTTTTCTGAGATGTGGGTAGCAGGTGAGGAATATAACTCATACACATTTGCTATTGCATTGAAGGCGTGTGCTGATACATGTGCATTTAATTATGGGAGGGAAATCCACACCCAAGCAACGAAGAAAGGCGTTGATGTGAGCTCATTTGTGGCTAATACTCTTGGTACGATGTAAAATAAGTGCGAGAAATTAGAATTTGGCTTGTGTTTGTTTGGAAGAATGAGGACAAGAGATGTGGTTTCGTGGACTACAATGATAACAACTTCCCTTCAGATAGGTCAAGAGAATCATTAAAACTATTTACGAGTATGCCTTGACGTCGTCATACATGTTAGTTATGAGTAATACAATCTGATTAATTGATTTATTGAATCCATTGTAGACTTCGAAGTTTATTGAGTTTTGTTGTATGGTGATCGTAGGTCCAGTTTTAATGAGGTGTTGATGCTCTAAAACCAAGGATTCATGGACTTAAGTGAGACACCATCCCCTCCTGCAGTCTAGCATTGCAAACTAATCTACAACTGAGACACAATTTCATGTTAATTGATCCTATGGAAGACAAAGGAATCGTGGTAATTGGGCATAAAGATGAAGCACTTCTTTGGATGAAGCACTTCTTTGGATGAAGCACTTCATAAAGATGAAGCACTTCTTGAAAACCAAGCTATATGGGCATGCACTTTGTCAAATCCAGAGGCTGATTATTCATTCTTCATGTTCTGTTGGCAAGTAAACTACGTTGAAACTTGATTTTCAAATTTATACTTCATCTTTCTCATATAAGAATGTTTGTTTTAGGAAATGTGAGCTTTATTTTGTTCGTTATTTAAATCGGTTGTGATGGGAACAATCAATTCCAGTGTTTGGGATTTCTTAACCTATGTGTTTGGGAAGACATGCGCTGGGCAAAAGGTTTTAGATGAGCTTTGAGTGGCAACGATGAACTTTCTTTTTTACGTGAAGTTTTGAGGAGAGGACTAGTTATGAATCCTATAGTTCTACCTCAAGTTTAATTGGAGGTCCCACCATGGAAATTAACCCCATTATATTTCTTTATTTCTAGATGGGTGAATTTTTTTCCTGTGATGTTAATGGAGTTGTGACTTGTGAGTGCAATGAAAATGCTTATCTCATTACTCTCTCCATTGTATGCTTGCATAATTTACAGCTACTACTATGCAGGGAACACAATAGAAGTATAGACCAAATATTCTTAGGATCTTTGGGTGCAACCGTTGCAAATTATAAACATACTCTCTAGTTGAAGCATTTTATGAAACATGCATTAGACGTGGAAACTTGTATA
The DNA here is from genome assembly GCA_032360265.1 of Heliamphora ciliata. NCBI lineage: Eukaryota > Viridiplantae > Streptophyta > Magnoliopsida > Ericales > Sarraceniaceae > Heliamphora > Heliamphora ciliata. The sequence goes on along the minus strand of JAUMHN010000016.1, from coordinate 1,574,360 downwards.
CACAAAGGAGATCAAATAAAATGTATTTGTAAGTAGGGTTCTAGTTCAGTACATCACATAGAAAGAAGAAAACAAAACCAAAATTACTATTGCTGATATGAGGTAGCGACCTAAGTTCGTTCTCCCCTTATTTTCTTCTATCGAAGAGTTTCGTCAAATTATGGAGAGACAAAACTGGCGTGCATTAAAGGAATGCGATTTTATATTTTGTAAAGCTCGGTTAGAAGTTTTAGTGGCCTCACACACTAATCAACTAACATTGAGGGCATAGTTAGAGCTACAGCAGAACACCATGTACTAAAGACTAAAAATAAAAGAAGTTAAATCAATCAATAAATCACGTATGCAGTTGTTGGGAGGTATTAGAATTTAATGTAGTGCATAATATAGAAAGGTAGGTTGATTAATAAAAATTTAACACTTCCACTAGCAAGTAGATAGAGGTTACTAGCGCTTTGGCAATTGCTCAGCATCATAATGCAGTTAGTGGGATAAAAAGACAGCATGTGACTCTTCCCTATGCAAGGCAACTTTCAATGGGATATGCAAAGGTCAAGGTCCATTTACAACTCTATTATTACCAATATTGCTATCATTTATTTTTTAAGCCAACCATGCTGATTAATATTTATTTTTTCAAGGTTAGAATATAGTTACATCATCACTTGCTTTGTTAACATAGTCAAGATTAAATGGTAATCATGAAGACTTAATCAACAAGTTAGGCTATAACACAATGAGTTAAATGTATTGTGCAACACATAAATTACAAAAAAGTCATTAAATAAAAGATTCATCAACTCCAATCAACTCAACAGCTTAAATAAACTCAAAAGAGAACAATATAGGTATTCTGTTTACCAATTAAGCCCAAGTCAAAAAATCATGAAAGATACAAATATTAATAAACCCTAATGCACATCATTTACACACACACACACACACACACACACACATATCATAAGATAACATCAACTAATAAGTGCGTCCTTAAATAACAGAGAGAGAGAGATAGAGAGAGACATGTCTTGTCGGAGAGAGGTTCACACCGGAGGAGCTGAGCAGCGCACGGCAATACCACGACAAGTCTGGCGGGAGAGAACACAAGAGAGGAAGGCAGAGAGCGCGAGAGAGGGAGAGACAGAGCGTGAGAGAGAGATGAAACACAGAGAGTGAGAGAGAGAGAACAAAGAGCAGGAGAGAGACGAGACACAGGGCGAGAGAGCAAGAGTGAGCGAACAGAGAGCGGGAGATAGAGGAGACAGAGAACGAGAGGGAGAGAGTACACAGAGAGCGGGAGAGAGAACACAGAGAGCAGGAGAGAGAACGCGAACGAACCAACGCGGGAGAGGAATCGAAAAGGGAAACGAAACGTTGTAATCAAACATCAAATTTGGAGGGATCAGATTACATTGTGGGGGAGAGGATACGCTGGCCGTGCAGATATTAGCTTGGACGGCTGAGATTGGCTAGGAATTAAAATTTATCATCGAATGGCTGATAACAATTTGGTGCATCATGCCCCAAAACCGTTGTTGGGTATAGCAGCACGACCCTTTTTTCTAAGCCATGACCTATACTATTTCACATGCCACATGCACCAAACATTAATTATTATGTCACTTTATTATTTGAGAAAATAGTAATATAAGTATTTGAGCTTATTTTTTGAATCAATCACATTTAAGATAAGTACTATGTGACAAATATCATACTTATATCTAAAAGTTTCTAAAAGAAGGTTTAGTGTCTTTATAAGATGGGAGTTATTACTTTCTTCACTTATTTTTTCTTTTTTTTTTTGTGTTTTGGATTAGGGGTGTCTAAGAGATCTAAAAAATTCGTGAACTAATGCAATCCAATTCCTATGATTGGGTTGATTTCATCCAACCAAGATGATGGGTTAGTTCTAGATTTAAAAATTTTTAAACCGATATGATCGGTTTGGTTATTGGGTTGCTACTTGAGACCTACAGCTATATATATTTTATAAAAAATAAATCAATTGGTATAACAAGAAGTAGAAATAAGACAATTAGGGCACCGAATGTTGGGGGTGTGAAGATAATCAGTTTTTGAAATGGATGGATCGAGTGGTCTTAAGATCACTCGAGCGGTCTGTGAGTCTGTAAGAGAAATCGAGATCAATGTTTGATTGTTCGATAATCACTCTAGCGGTCTACGCAGAATTGCACCTTTTATTGGCCGCTAGGGTTGTGACAACTGTAATATTTTTGATTAATTTTCTTGTTTCCTCTTCCACAAAGACTCATCTCTTGTATTCTTCCAAATTCATGGTGAAATTGTGAACCCGTAGACGTAGGCACTACTTGCCAAACCACGTAAATTCTCGTGTCTCGATTGTGTGATTGCTATTTCTTTCTTTGTTTTCATTCTTGTGTGATTTGTGCATTCTTTGGTGATCTTAGGAGGTATTGTTAAGACCGTGCTCCAATCCCCAACAACTAGTATTGGAGCTCCGGGTTAGGAGGGTTGGAAAACACACATGATAGAAGAAGAAAGATCGACAAGGATTTAGAGGTTCGATGGAACGAATTTTGGATATTAGAAGATGTAGATTGAGGATTATTTGTACGGGAAGAAGCTATACTTCACGCTCTTGGGTACGAAATCAGAGGGCATGAAGGATGAAGAATGGAGTTTACTTGACAAACATGTGCTGGGAGTTATCCGGCTACCGTTGTCCAAATCAGTGGCACACAATGTGATCACGAAAAAGACTACAACAAATTTGATGGCGACTGTGTCAAGTATGTATGAAAATCCTCCCCCAATAACAAGGTAGATCTTATGACGAAATTATTTAATCTTAAGATGGCAGAGAGTACCCGTGTTGCAAAACACTTAAATGAGTTCAACACTATCACAAATCAACTGTCTTTCGTTGAGATTGACTTTGAATACGAGATTCGTGCTTTGATTGTTTTGGTTTCACTGCAAAACAAGAAGCAATGAAAACGACTATGAGCAATTCTACCACTAAGAATAAACTCAAATACGATGATATTAGGGATATTATTCTAAGCGAGGAGATTCACATGAGAGATGCTGGTGAGGTGTTTAGCTCTGGGTCTAATACTAGTTAGATGTTGAATGTTGAAGCAATGGGTAGAGGTACTAACGGAAATCAGAATCGAGGCAGATCAAAATCCATACAGGGTAAAAGCAAATCTAGGTCTGGGCGACAACCTGAGTGTTGAAATTGCGGTAAAACTGGCCACATAAAAAAGTATTGCAAAGAATCAAAGAAGAAGATTAATAATGAATCTGCCAATGCTGTGACAGAAGATGCACAGGACGCCTTACTTCTTTCAGTTGATAGTCCCATTGATTCTCGGGTGCTAGATTCAGGAGCATCCTTTTATACTACAGCACATCGAGAAATTATTGAAAATTATGTGGCGGGTAATTTTGAGAAGATATACTTGGCAGATGGAGAAGCATTGGATATCGTGGGTACTTGAGATATCCGAATAAAATTACCAAATGGATCCGTGTGGATAATACATAAAATACGACATGTTCTCAAACTGATGAGAAATTTAAATTTCGTTGGGCAACTCGACACTGAAAGGCATTCAGTGACGTTTGCTAGTGACACGTGAAAGATTACAAGAGTAATGTATCATACAGAGTTTGCATCCTTTTCCACTTTGGGGAAAAAATAATCACACAACGATATATACATACATACACACACACGCACGCACGCACACGCGCACACACACACACACACACACACACACACGGCCCAGTCACGTGCGATGCGCGTGTGAAACGTCGATAATTAATAAGGTGAGCAAGTTTTCTTCACTTAAGAATCTCCATCCAAAAGCGATCCAAGCTTCATGGAAACAGTGAAGTAGAACTTGATATTGTCCCGTGACATTGTTCTCACACAATTAAAACACATCATAAAACATATATGTAAAACAAAGTATAACATTTAACACTCGTAAACCAACTTTTAATTAGCTAGAGATCTTCAATTTTGAGGATTTTAAGCTTGGAATCATTTTTCTTCTCTGCCAACTTCACATAGAAATGATACTTTATAAGGGTGCGCTCATTCATCCATCTTTCTTGTAAATCAAATTGTTCATGCAAATACAATAAGATTAGAAATAAAGCTCTTACATTTTGCTCTAATTCTTGGGTATATGCTATTTATGAAGGTATGTGTACTCATTTCCCTCTATGTTAAGACTCGTTGAGGATTATAGTGGTGGTGAGGTATGGTGTTTGTGGTGGCGTAGATGATGGTAGTGGTGGGATGGTTACAGCGGCAATGAACTGTATTGAAATAGTAGGTATTTTTATTTAAAAGCTCATAATATTTATTTTGTAACAAAATGTTTTTCATGTATCAACCAAATATTGAAACTAAAAATAAACATGTTGTTTTTTATAAAAAATTTTGACATGGAAAATAGTTTTCATTGTAAAAAGCGATGAAAGAGCAAATTCAGGTGCCCAAATCTGAGCTGGAGTGCATCACCATAAATTCAGTTTAGAGTCCAAGAAGGCAAAAGAAATTAGACAAGAGCAATCAGGCCAAGCCTCTTTCTTTTGTTCTGGTCGCATGGAGTCAACGACATTCAAGCAAAAAATACACAGGCACATACCTAAGCTTTCATGGTCTTTGCTGTTATCAATTTACAAGTGGTAACGAGTGTTTACTGAATTTGTCATTTATGGAGGATGTGCTGAATTTTTTAGCCAGTTTTATGGAGGGTTTGGTGTGGGGGTTTAATTAAAGGGCAGGGAAAAACAGTAAAACAAATGGACAAAGAAGAAGAAGAAGAAGAAGAAGAAGAAGAAGAACAAGAGGGAGGAGTGGAACACTTACATTTGGTTAGATGTTGCGCTTCGTACTTCTGGGAGGCTTGCTCAGCTAATTTGTGCAGTGGATGGGGCAGGAATAGTTAGGACTTAGGAAGTAAGTGGGTGTTTATATTTGTATTTGACAGAGAGGCACCGAATGTGTCACATCCTGACCCTAAAAATGGACTGTGACCGGCCAGTGGGTCATTGCTCACCCAAGGCTCTTTAAACCGACTAGTTTAGGGATTCTCATTTCCTTTAAAAACAACCATAAATCATTTTTCACAACTCGAGCTATAAAAACAACTATTTTACAATCCACTTTACATATCAAACGAAGGTAGAAAGTTGGAGAAGAGTGTAGAAACTGACATTCAATTTTTTTTTTCATATTGCTTAGTTAACTTAATTGTATTTATTTATATTATTTTACTTATTTATTATTCTTTTTTATTATTATTATTGTTATTGTTTTACAAGATTTGTAAAGATTATTTTAAATTTTTATAAAGAATTTAAATTAATAGTTTAGGTTATTACAGAATGAGCAGCCAAGAGAGTGTTGAGGTCCTGGCAGCACAAGGGCTGATGGCAGCTGGGGGTGGTGCTAGCGGTTGAGCAAAGGCGGTGTTATTACTTCGGCATTATTGCAGCCTAAGTGCAGCAGTAAGAGTCCAAAGTAGTGTTAAAATTAGATTTAATAATCTTATTTTTTTCAAACTTTGGGCCAAAATAAATGTGGGACTCATACGTCTTTTGAGTTGGGTTCGGGGTGCTACGCGTTCTCCTCCGCGAAGAGATGAACGATGTATAATCATTTACTCAAATTCGATAAGAGGTGAATGAAAAATCGATGTTCAAAATCGTCGCTTGAACATGGGTTTTGTTGAGTTTAATGGAAGTGTGAAACTTCAATTTCACATTGGAAGTTCTTGAGAAACTTAGTGGGTATATATAAGCTAGAGTTTGACTAAATGGAGGGTCCCTTGGGGGTACCCAGTGTTGTGGACGGGAGAGAACCTACCTAACGGTGGGTTCGACCCATTTTACACACACGTGCGTGCCGCCGCAGCTGCCGTCTAACCAAGGTTCGGGTTCATGTTGGGAATGGAGCGCACGCGGAGCGCACGCGGAGCGCACGCGGAGCGCTCGAGCGCCCATGTGTGGAAATAAGACCAGAATAGGGTGCTCGCGAGGGGCTCGCTAAGCGCTCGAGCGCCATAGGCTCCCCTGAACTCCAGAATAGGGCGCTCGCTGAGCGCTGACGACGAACAGTTGCACCAGTTCTGAACAAGTGCAGTGATTTTTGCAAAAAGTCACCTCAATGGCTATTTAAACACATTCTCATGCACGAATTTGGCACCTCAACATTCCTTTCTACATTACATTTTTTGTGTTTATAAAGTTTAACAGTCGGAGAGTACAAACACTTGACGGTTTGCTGTACTTGTCGATTAGAGTGCTTTTTCTCTGGGTGTGTTTGTTGTATTCTGGAAGATTGACGTTCATGAAACCTATTAGCACCACTGTGGGGGATGAATCTATCTTAAGGAAATAGCATCCGAGATTGACGTCTATAAAGCCCATTAGCACCACTGTGGGGGACGAATCTATCTTAAGAAAATAGCGTTCAACGCTAGTCTCGATCATCTACAATTTTTTGTTTAGCATCTGTCTGTAAGAATTTAATTACAGTTCTTTTCATTCAGTTTCTATTTTTTCTGTTTGTTGACAATACAGTATTGGCATTTTGATTTGTTTTCAATCCTTTTTGCCTAGCAATCTTAAGATAGATTCGGTTTTTCTGGAAAAACCTTTACTGTACTGTTGCTTTATAGTTTTTATTTCTTGTTCTGTTCTAGTTTTCAAAGCTGTGTTATTTTCAGTTTTGATTTTTTATTCAGTATTATTTCTGATTATTCTTGATACTTGTTTTAAATTTACAAGTATTTGATTCTGTGTTGATCTTCTGTTTATACAGAAATGGCCACTGAAAATGTCAGTGTTGGAAATAAGGTCACGGCCACTGCTCTTGCGAGTGCCCCGGTTATACCCGTGGTTGTTCTTACTGTACTCGTGAATCACGAGGAGAAGCTAAAAAAGTTTGGCGAATCTGACTTCAAGAGATGGCAACAGAAGATGGTTATCTAACGACTCTCAATTTGGCAAAATTTCTTCGTGAAGATTCGTCTACTTTGAAGGAGGATGAGACAGATAGGTAAGTCATTGTCGTTGTGGAAGGATGGAAACATACTGATTTTCTTTGTCAAAACTACATCTTCAACGGGTTGGACAACACATTGTATAATGTTTGTAGTCCAATCAGGACAGTAAAAGGGCTATGGAAATCCCTGAACAAGAAGTACAAAACGGAAGATGCCAGAATGAAGAAGTTCGTAGTCGGCAGATTCCTAGACTTCAAAATGGTGGATTCCAAGACGGTAATCAGTCAAGTTCAAGATCTCCAGTTGATCCTGCATAACATTCATGCAGAAGGAATGATAATAAGTGAATCATTCCAAGTGGTTGCAATTATTGAAAAATTACCACCATCTTGGAAAGAATTCAAAAATTATCTTAAACACAAACGCAAGGAGATGCAGCTTGAGAACTTAATTGTGAGGTTGAGGATCGAGGAAGACAACAGAGTCTCCGATAAGAGAATTGAAAATCACTCCATGGAGTCCAAGGATAATGTGGTGGAACATGGGTAGAAATCCAACATAAAGAGGAAATTCTCTGCATAAGGTTCCAAAGGCGGTGACACCAAGAAGTTCAAGGAAAAATGCTGTGTGTGACAAGTCAGGACAATTGGATAAGGACTACCGCAAGCGGAAGAGTCAAGGGAACCCCGACAAGAAGCAAAAAATTGCCCAAGCCAATATGACAAAAGTGGAGAATCTGTCATGTGACATGTCAGATATCAGCCTTTCAGTAGTGGTGTCTGAAATGAACTTGGTTGGCAATCCAAGAAAGTAGTGGGTAGACACTGGGACTACTTGTCACGTGTGGTCAGATAAGAGACTGTTCACAACCTATCAGCCAGTGAAGAATGGAGAACAACTCTTTATGGGAAATTCTTCGACTTCGAAGGTTGAAGGCCTGGGGAAGGTGATTCTGAAGATAACGTCTGATAAGGAACCGACACTCAACGATGTACTGCATATCCCGGATGTCTGGAAGAACTTAGTGTCTGGGTCATTGTTGAGTAAGAGGGGTTTCAGGGTTGTTTTTGAGTAAGACAAAGTGATTCTTACCAAGAGTGGGATGTTTGTGAAAAATGAGTATGTGAGTGATGGGGTTTTCAAGCTCAATGTAATGACTGTATTTCCTACAAGTAATAAGATAACTACATATTCTGCTTATATGATTGAGTTATCTAATGTGTGGCATGGTAGGCTAGTTCATGTTAACTATGATACCTTACGTAGGTTGGTTAACAATGATTATTCGCCTAAATTTCACATCGATCCAAATTATAAATGTGAAATTTGTGTGAAAGTAAAACTTGCTAAATTGCCTTTTCATTCAATTGAAAGGAGTACTGAACCACTAGAATTAATTCACAATAACATTTGTAACTTAAAGTTTGTGCAAAGTAGAGGTGATAAAAAGTATTTTATTATAAATGATTGCACAAAATATTGTTATCTTTACTTATTGAGAAGTAAAGATGAGACATTATCCATATTTATACAGTATAATAACGAAGTTGAGAATCAACTTGGTAAGAAAATAAAAAAATTTCGAAGTGATAGAGGCGATAAATATGAATTACCTTTTGGTGAGTTCTGTTTAGAATGTGGTATTATACACCAAATTACGGTACCTTATTCACCTCAACAAAATGGTGTTACTGAACGAAAAAATTAAACCTTAAAGGAAATAATGAATGCCATATTGATAAGTTCTGGTTTACCTCAAAACTTGTGGGGGGAAGCTTTGCTTTTCACGAATTATTTTCTCAACAAGTTGCCCCACAAGAAAATAAATAAAACGCCACATGAATTGTGGAAGGGTCATAAACTTTCTTACAAATACTTAAAAGTGTGAGAATGTTTGACTAAGGTGGCGGTCCTTGTTCCTAAAAGAACAAAAATATGACAAAAAACCATTGACTGTATATTTATTGGATATGCGCGAATAATAGCAGTGCATATCGTTTCTGATACATAAGCCAAAAATTAAGGATATGCATGTGAATACTATTATTGAATCAAGAAATGAGTGATTTTTTGAAAATATTTTTTCGTGTAATTCTACACGAGGATTAAGTCCTTTTAAAAGAACTTATGACACTGCAACGGGCAGTAGTTAAGACCAAGAAGGAAATAAAGATGAAACTATATGCAGTAAAAGGGTCAGGACTTCAAAATCTTTTGGTCTAAATTTTCTAACTTATTTGTTAGAAAATGAGCCCTAAAGCTTTCAAGAAGCTATGTCCACACCTAAAGCACCTTATTGGAAGGAGGCTATCAATAGTGAAATTGAATCCATCATACAAAATCATACTTAGAAGCTAGTGGAGCTTCTACCGAGTAATAAACCTCTGAGATATAAATAGATATTCAAGAGAAAAATGAAAACAGATGGTTCAATAGATCGATATAAAGCAAGACTTGTTATCAAAGGATACAAGCAAAAGGAATGAGTGGACTATTTTGATACATATTCTTCGATTACAAGGATAACATCAATAAAGATATTAATTGCTATAACAGCCTTATACAATCTTGAGATACATCAGATAGATGTTAAAACTGCCTTTCTAAATGGAAAATTGAATGAGGAAATATATATAGAACATTCGGAATATTTTGTGATTCTAGGGAAATAAAGGTAAGTGTGTAAACTTGTTAGATCTTTGTACAGTCTCAAGCAAGCTCCAAAACAATGGCATGAGAAATTTGACAACGTAATGATATTAAATAGATTCAGAATAAATGAATGTAACAAATGTGTCTATTTCAGAGACACAGGAAATGGATATGTCGTTGTGTGTCTTTGCATTTATGATATACTTATTATTAGTAGTAATCAAGATATGATTAAAACTACTAAGAGAATGTTAAACAGTAAGTTTGACATAAAAGACCTGGGTGTTGCAAATGTTATATTAGGAATTAAAATTTTTAGAACATCTGAAGGATATGTGTTGTCTCAATCACATTATATTGATAAGATTCTTAAAAAATTCATGAAATGTGATAATCGTCCAGCGAGAACACCTATAGATTTAAATCTCCACTTATCGAAGAATACTGAAGATGGCATATCTCAATTAGAGTATTCCGGAATTATTAGCAGCTTAACGTACGTGACTAACTATACTCGTCTGGACATTACGTGTGCTATCAATAAATTTAGTAGATACACGAGTAACCTAGGGATAGATCACCGGGCGGCAATAGTTAGGGTACTAAGATATTTGAGATACACCCTTAAATATGGACTGTACTATACGAGATACCCAGGCATAGTAGAAGGGTTCTGCGACGCAAATTGGATATCTGATACTAAAGACTATAATCAACGAGTGGATATGTTTTTACTTTGGCTGGTGCAGCAGTGTCTTGGAAATCTTCCAAGCAAACTTGTATCGCTAGGTCCACAATGAAGTTGAGTTTATTGCTTTAGATAAAGAAGGGGAAAAAGCAGAATGATTTTGCTAATTCCTAGAGGACATTCTAATGTGGACAAAACCTGTGCCGACAATTTGTATTTATTACAACAGCCAATCAGCAATTAGAAGGGCACGGAGTAATATATATAATGGTAAGTCTCGACATATTCGTTGAGGACACAATACCATAAAATAACTACTCTCTAATGGAGTTATCACAATAGACTATGTAAAGTCGAAGGATAACATCACGGATCCGCTAACTAAAGGTTTAGCTAGAGAGCAAGTTAGTCGATCATCGAGAGGAATGGGTTTAAAACCTATGACTTAAAGAGTTTTCATAACGGACACCTAACCTAACTGACTAGAGATCCCAAGATCTAGGTTCAAATGGATAACTAAGTTATGAATGACTCAAGAGGATCACAGTGGAGGTAATCCCTCCTACCTATTTCTATGATGACACTGTGATACCTGCAGCGAGTTTAGGATAAGCTAAGTTTTTAATGATTCTTATATCTTAAAAATTTAAGTGGAGTATTGCAGGATACTCTTAATAAGAAATCACCTATGTGAGTGTGAACTAGGCCGGTTTAATGAGAATTATAAGGCTAAATTCTCCAGAGCACTCATGAAAACTAGGCTGTTTAGAGCCAAAATAAACACAGCCATGAGAACCAAACGGTGTTAGGAAATATCCTGTGTGATTTTTTATTGTCTTGGTTTACACAAACGGCTTAACAGTTCAAGATATCATGTTTACTGATTAGCTAGTAAATCCGATAGACTTCACAAGGAAAGGCTCAAAGCCACAACCAACCTATCTCTATACAAGATATTTCTGCTTGTACTCTCTTTTGTGTGTTTGCATTTGTATATGCATTGGTTTTATAGCCATTTCTCATTCATGTGAAGAATTGTTAAAATCGAATTTAATAATATTATTTTTGGCAAAATTTGGGCCACAATAAAAGTGAGATCCATACGTCTTTTGAGTTGGGTCCGGGATGCTACGCATTCTCCTCCGCAGGGAGATGAATAAACGACATATGTTCATTTGCTCAAATCTGATAAAAGGTAAATAAAAAATCAATGTTCAAAGTCGTCGCTTGAACATGGGTTTTGTTGGGTTTAATAGAAGTGTGAAACTTTAATCCCACATTAGAAGTTTTTTAGGAACTTAGTGGGTATATATAAGTTAGAGTTGGGCTAAGGGGAGGGTTCATTAGGGGTACCCAATTTTGTGGACGGGAGAGGACCTACCGAACGGTGTGTTCGACCCATCACACACGCGCGTGCACGTTGCCGCCGTCGTCCGTCCAACCGACGGGCTGCCGGGCTCGAGCTCGAGTCTAGGTCTGGGTCCGGGTTCGGGTCCGAGTCGGGGGTCAACCCGATCTTATTCGAGTAGCTTATATACTTTTGGAGAAATTTTATTTAAATTTTTATTTAAATAAAATTTTCAAATTTTGAATTTAAAATTCGGTTATCGTTAACCCAACGGGTCAAAACCCAACGGTCAAATTTTCAGAATAGAGCGCTCACGAGGCGCTCGAGCGCCCATATCCGAAAATAAGACCAGAATAGGGCGCTTGCGAGGCGCTCACGGAACGCTCGATTGCCACCCTTTCCAGTGTTGACCGCTCGAGCTCCAGAGACCCTCTTGAACACCAGAATAGGTCGCTCACTGAGCGCTGACGACGAACAGTTGCACTAGTTCTGAACAGCTGCAGTGACTTTTGCAAAAAGTCATCTCAATGGCTATTTAAACACATCCCCATGCACGAATTTGGCATCCTAACATTCCTTTCTACATTGCATTCTTTGTGTGTGCAAAGTTTAAGAGTCGGAGAGTACAAACACTTGACGGTTCACTGTACCCGTAGATTGGAGTGCTCCTTCTCCGGGTGTGATTTTTGTATCATGGGAGATTGACATCCGTGAAGCCCATTAGCACCACCGTGGGGGACGAATTTATATTAAGAAAATAGCGTCCAACGCTAGTCTCGATCATCTACAGTTTTTAGTTTAGCATCTGTTTGTAAGAATCTAATTATAGTTATTTTCATTGAGTTTCTATTTTTTCTGTTTGTTGACAGTACAGTATTGACATTTTGATTTGTTTTCAATCCTTTTTGCCTAATAGGTAGAGGGGCACTTGGGATGTTGTAGTTCATCAGTGCGGGACGAAGGAACAAAAGTGGGGACACATACGTGAAAGACGTGTAAGGTTGGGCCATATTGTGAGGAGCAATCAGATGTGGAAGGCATATGTAGGGTGCGCCCATAAGGAAGAATCAGAGGGCCTCACACTTTACTACTAATCTGTGTAGTAAGATGCGTGCATTTTTTGTATGTCTTTTGTACGTAAGTTCCACGCTACGAAAAAAAATTTGAGGAAAGACCAATGGACTTTGCCGTTTTTATTATTTTGTAATACATACATACATAAATACAT
>JAUMHN010000016.1:1471117-1482070 GCA_032360265.1 Heliamphora ciliata | reverse complement strand
CCCTAGTCGTCGTCCACGTCTATGCAATCCTAAGCACTAATCGCAGATCTGGTACGACGCACCAAACCCTAAGTCAGACCCTTATTTGCCACTGCCGACCACCGACGAACCTTTTATGAGGTTCGGTGACCCAGCCCGCACTTGTATTCTGTCTCCTCCTTCATTCACATACTTCGCGAACCTTTCAAACCATAGCCGACGATCTTCTTCCCTGATCCAGCATCATCAACAATCCTTGCCGACCATTCCTTTAGGTCTGGCAATCACCGAAAACCCCCGACGAAGGTTCGCCGATCTCCGATAAAGCCTTTGCGACCCTCGCCGGAGCTTTCTTAGCTCCAATGAAGCCTCTGTGACCCCCACTAGAACCATATCTGGCTCTTTCCCATCTATTGACTACTTTTTCTTTCTATTGGCTGAGTTCGTTGTGCTGGGGAGGATTTGTTTGTCCTCGATCTGATTTGTTCCTTTGGTCTGCATTGTTTTTTTGTCATCTCTTTCGCCATCTCTGAAGACAAGTTGCAGGCTATTAGAATCCAGCTGAGTGGTTCCAACTACTCATATTGGTCAAATGTTATGAAAAGTTTCCTTCTTTGAGAAGGCCTATGGAGATATGTAATCAGTTCAACCGTTCGACCTACCAATCCTAAGGCTGAGGGGTATGATTCATCTATTGCTATTTGGGAGATGGAGAATGCACAATTCCTTACTCGGTTTCATAATTTTGTGGAGCCAAGTATTGGCATGAATTTCTCCAAATATATGACTGCCAAACAAGTGTGGGAATATCTCCAGAATATATATCTTACCTCTAATTTTGCTAAACACTATGAATTAGAGATGACTATTCGAAGTGCCAAGCAGAAAGAAAATGACTATTCGAAGTGCCAAGTAGAAAGACAAATCTATCCAGGAATTCTACAATGAAACGACAATCTATTGCGATAAATTATGGAAACCTCCAACTTGCAGCTTCTCAATAGTTATATTCAGTATCGAGAAAAATTGAGGTTGGTACAGTTTCATGGCACTCTGTGATTAGTTTGAGGTACTTTGTGGTGCCATTCTTCATCGTTCCCCATTGCCCTCCGTTGATGGGGGTTGTTCGCGTGCTCATTGCAGAAGAGACACGGTTGAAAGTTGCTCAGATGGCCATTCCCTCTCAATCAGTCTTTGTCGCCCTGTCCTCATCAGACGGTGTTCATTCTCGCCCTTCACTGTTGCCTACTACTCCTCATCTGCTTTAGGTCACGGGCAAGCTAAAATCCTGTGTTGCCATGGATGAGTGTAGCTTTTGTCATCAGAAGGGCCATTGGAAGTTTGCATGCCCCAAGTTAGCATAGAAGAGCCATCCTTCCTTTCCTACATCTTTGTGTACCTCTATTCCAGTCTATCGTCCCCTGCCTCTCTCGCCACACCTGCATCCACTGGATCTATTTTCCTTCCATCCCAGGCTCTATTTGATTAGTTTCGTCAATTTTAGGCCTTGCTTGCATCTTTCGAGAATCAGTCACATGCTTCTATGACTACCTCTCATTCAGGTTCTTATAATTCTTACCTTTCAGGTATTTCACTCTCAACTTGGATATTTGATTCTGATTCTTCCCACCATGACATTAAATCTATTTTGTCTTTGCAATTGTGTTTTCCCTTCATCTCCTATCATTGCCTTGTGCATGTTGTTTCCATTGGCTCAATTGTCCTCTCTATTTCGTCCACTTTGTCAATTCCTGATATTTTTTATATACCACAACTGTCTGTTAGTCTACTGTTTGTTAGTTAGCTTTCTGATTTTGGTTTTGATGTCTTTTTTTCGTCTACTGGATGTGTTGTTCAGGGCCGGAAGTTATAATAGCAAATTGGGATCGGGCGCAGAGTTGGTAACCTTTACATTCTGGAGAGCTTGCATATTCCCATGGTGTCCAAAACTACCATGTCTTCCTTTTCTTTAGATTAACATTCTTCACCTTTTTATCTTTGGCATTCTCGTTTAAGCCATTTGTTGAGTGACCGTTTAAAATTTTTAATTCAATCTAGTAGTTTAGGAAAAGTGTGTTAGTAATATTTCAGTGATTGTAAATTTACCAAAATGTCAGCTTTACCTTTTAATAAAAGTACATCTATTTCTACCTCTCATTTCTCAATTTTCCATACTGATGTTTGGGGCCCTTTTCCCCTTGCTACCAAGGGTGGCTCTGTCTATTATGTATCTTTTATTGATGACTATAGTCGGTTCTGTTAGGTGTACCTTATGTCTCACAAGTCTGGTTTCTTTCGCATTTGCCGTGATTTTCACTATATGGTTCACACAGTTTTCTGCCGCTATAAAGATTCTACGTTCAGATTTGGATGGAAAATATTTTCTCACTGAATTTTCAAAATTTTTAGCTTCCTCTGGTACTATTCATCAGTCCTCTTCTTCTGGTACTTCGGTCCAAAATGGTCGAGTTGAGAGGAAGCATTGGCATATTCTTGATACAGCTCAATCCCTTCTTCTATCCTCTTTTGTCCCTGCTATTTTTTGGGGAGAAGCCGTTCTTACGGCCGTGTATCTTCTGAATCGTATGCCATCCCCTCTCCTTTTTGGGCTCTCCTCTTATGAGAAGCTTTTCGGCCATACTCCTAATTACTCCTTACTTCGTGTATTTGGTTCCGTTTGTTTCGTTGTTCTCCCTAAACGAGAATGGACCAAACTTAGTGCTCGCTTTGCTCTATGCGTCTTCTTAGGGTATGGCCTCCACCAAAAAGGCTATCGTTGTTAAGACCTAGTTTTTTGACATCTCTATGTCTTGCGTTATGTTGTATTACTTGAGCGTCTCGCCTACTTTAATCTTCCATCCAAGTATGCTCCTATCACCAAAGACGACTTAGTTCATATTGATCCCTTTTCCCTCAATGTGCCCTCTAAGGAGTTTACTTTTACCATTGAAGTCCTTGATCTTCCACCTCCCTCCCAACCTTCTTAGCCTTCTTCTCTTTCGTTGGTTTACCCCCGTCGTCCAGTTGTTCCTTCACCTGCATCCAACAGCTCCGATCTTGCTCCATCTGCTCCTGTAGCTTTTGAGGCTCTTGCCTCTCCTGACCATCACTATACTGTGCGAACCCATACCCTACTGGTAAGACTTGTTTTTTTGAACACTTGTTTTTCTCCTTCATATCCCGCCTCTTTGACTGCTATTCATACTTATTTTGAGCTCCAGTCTTATAAAGAAGCATGTGTTTATCCTAATTGGGTTAATGCAATGTCTGATGAATTATCTGCTCTTTAGAAAACTAGTAGTTGGTGTAATAACCCGTACTCAAGATACGAATAGAAAAAAAAAGAACATCTCAAAATAAACGAAATCTCGAACCTAATTTCGGCAAGAAGAGCCAACCTAACCGTTTAACCTTCTCAAGCCCGATACCCAAGATAGAATGAGACCAACATATATATATATATATACTATAACCCTAATGTTGTGATTAAAAATTTAAATTTCTAAACCTAAATCAATCTAAAATTAAGGGTTAAGTTCGAAAAGCCAAGAAATGAACATATGAGAAATATTCCCGAAATTCTCTTGCAATAAAATAATTTTTTTATTAATATAAAAAAAGGGGGAGAAAGCCAAGTGGCCGGCCACCTAAAGAGTGGTGCCCAAACTTGGCGGCCAAGTTTGGTTAACCAAAGTTAGGCTAGTTAACCCATGGTTAATCAAGTTTCTCAAAGAAGCTTCCTCCACTAACTTTACCTATAAAAAGGGACCTAGACCTCCCATTTATCCCCTTCCATTTTCGGAGAGAGAGAGAGAGAGAAGAAGAAGAAGAAGAAGAAGAAGAAGAAGTAAGAAGTTAGGAGATCTATGGAGCTTTAAAGCCAAGTCTATGATCTTTGCCACCAAGGAGTAATCCATAACAAGGTAAGCAAGACTTTAATTTCTCTGTTCTTTCTCACCTCCATTTCCCCTCTTACCATTCTCAAACTTAAATCTAAGATCATGAACCAAAACACAAGAATAAAGGCGTTGAGGTTGAGATTTTGGGGCTGTTTAGTATGAGTGCTGTGTTTTTGAGTTTGCATGAGGTTTTCTATGAGATTCTTGGCATATTTAGGTTCTGGAATTTTGATATTTAAGTATACAAACCATGCATGCAAAGAAAATGAGCTAAAACATGGCATGCACCATGCTTGGAGGCTAGACCAAAACATGGTATGAGATTTGAAATTTTTAGCTCTCTGTACTGATTTTTAAAAAATCATAACTAATTTTAGAAAAATGTTCTGAGGGTGTGTTTTATGTCCAAATTTAGATTTTTGTATTGTCTTTTATCCAAAATTGGTTTGAACTGATTTGAATGCATAAAACTCGAAATGTGGCTTTTCTACCAAAACATATCGTTTTCAGACCAGTTTGTGTTACAGAGCCATAAACATTTTAAAACGAGATCTGAGCTTAGGTGTCTTTATAAAAGTTGGAGTCAACATGTTTATCTAACTACCTACTAAAAATGAGCCGCTTTTGTTAAGATTTGAATGGTCAAAACACCTCTGAAACTCTCTGTTCATGTTCAGTGTTCAAAATGGCATTCTGTCACATCTTTTTGTGTAGTCCAAAACCTTTGTTTTTAATGACTTATTCCAAAAGGGGTCTTCATGAAAAATGTTAAAAACATTTCAATCTAGATTCTGTCAAAAAATTAGGTCTATTAGCCTCTGTTTAGTCTCCCAAATGATTTTTGAACTCTTTGTAGTTTCTGTTGAAAACCCACCTCTGCTGAGTGTTGTGACGTTGTTTTGACACATTTTCTTAATTAAGTTAATTCTCCAATATTTTCTTAAGAACTACCCTGAGCACTCTTCATGAAATTTGTAGAGAACAACAGACAACAGCAATCCATAAATCGGAAGACAGCTTAACCTCTGGAAAGTCATCTTATCTTCCTTTGGGTTTGGGTCTCACCCCTCAATCTCATACTAGCTAGTGAAAACAAGAAGCCTAGAGACCTTATTCAACTAATAGTCAACGAAGGAGACCAAGCGCTCAGCTACTCACTAAGCGGGCACTCGTCATGAACCCCCGCCCCCCCGACGCTGAGTCGCAACTCTTCCTGTAGAAACCTTCTTCAACTGATTCAAGTGATTCAGTCAGTAGGAAAGTCAGATGCCTCTCCTGTAGGCCGAAAGATTTCCTCAGCTTCTATTGGAGGAACAACGAATCCAATCCATTCGAAGGGGGAGTAGAGTAGCATGCAAGCATGTTAGCCCTTTTGAACTAAAATATATCCAAAATTGAGCTTGAAAGGACCTATTTTGATGCCCCAAACCCGAGAGCAACTGAGACCCATTAGCTTGAACGGACCTGTTTTGATGCTAGGCACGGAGGACTTGTCGCCCGGGGGTCAACTCTAGCGTTTTTGGTGAAGGCTCGATTTTCTTGCACGTATAAAATAAGGTGAAAGTACTTAGCCATTATCTTGAACATATATCTATGAATGATGCTTTAAAATGCTTCGATGCGCATGTTTTTAACCATGACAAGTTTTGTTGAATGATAGCATGAGTTATTATTTTCAAATGTTATGAGAAAGTGGCTTTTTATTTAATTGTGGCGGTTGAGCCAAGATATATTTTGCCATACTGGCATACTGAGAAAGTTCTATATACCTAGTGATATTTTTATGATGAAGCAAATGCCTCAGTTTTTACGCTTTACGTGGGAAGCATGATGAACTATCGTAGTTTTAAATATTGCCGATACCGTTACGTATTGGCCGTTATGTAACGGTATCTTAGGCTTTCGATTCGGATACGCACTATAGTATCGGAGTTATAGAAAATCTCTATAGTATCGACTGATACAACCAATACGTATTGGGTATCAATGCCGTATCGGTCCGTATCGGCCGATACTCTTGATACGTGACCCGAGACAACTTAACTATTTGGATTTGCTTTCCTCTTTAGAGCTCTATTTGTCTTCAAAACTAGGTATCAAAATACTAATTAAAAACATATATAAATGCTTAATTTGTAATAAATAAGTTTATGATATGCTTATCAATGAGTTTACATCATTTGCTACCGCTGGACAACTTAAAGTTCACGAGCATAGTTACCGATTTCCGTTACAGACTAACCGATTCTCCCGATACTTGTTACACGCGACCGTGATCATTACTCCGGCTAATATCGCGATTTAAAACCCAAAACTGTTTTCATAAAGTGTTTTCATTTATCTTTAATTGAGTAATTGTCTTTATTCTGTTCATGATAATGCTAAGCGCACTCTCTTGTAACCTCTTTAGTTGCAGATGACAGGAATGGTTAGAAGTTGGTCCACCACATGCGTTGTCTTGTAGCTTTGAAGTTGATGTTGGACATTGTTTTAGTTTTCCTTGTTTAGTTTTGTACTTAGTAAAACATCTTATGAAGAGAACTAAGGTTTTTTTGTTTGTTTTTAGAAACAATGTATGTCCTTGGGATGGTGTATCCCTAGAAACTTATGTTTATCCCTTTTATGAAGGCTTGTGGTTGCTTGGAAGTGCATGTTTGGTCTCTTAATATTGTTTTAAACCTTGTCTTTTCCCAAGGCCACCGGGCTTGGGGCGGGATCATACCTCACGACACAGGTCGAGTACCTCCCGTTGAGCGGGGTGTGACAATTGAGATCTTGTCACTCTCCTTGCTGGTAAAAGTCTCATTGGATGCAAGTTGATTTATAAAATTAAAACTCACTCTGATGGCTCCTTGGAGCGCTACAAAGCTTGACTCGTTGCCAAGGGTTTTTTTCCAAGAATATAATGTTAATTACGAGGAAACCTTTGCCTCAGTGGCTAAAATGACCACTGTTCGTACACCCTCATCTCTGTTGCTGCCGTTCGTCACTGTTCTCGTTTTCAACTTGATGTCAAGAATGTCTTTCTCAATGGATGCCTTCATGAGAAAGTTTATATGCACCCTCCTCCAGGTCTTCCTCATCCTCCTGGCAGGGTAATCGTCTTTTATGGTCTTAAGCAATCTCCATGTGCCTGGTATGACCGTTTCCAGTCTACTGTTACACAGATTTGGATTTCATCCTAGCCCCCATGATTATGCTCTTTTCGTCCGACATATATTTGGTGGTATCGTTGTTTTGCTATTTTATGTGGATGACATGATCATCACTAGTTTTGTTTGGTCACTATATCTAAAGATCAAATAACATTTGCTTCGGGAATTTGAGATGAAAGACTTGGGCCTCCTTGGTATTTTCTCGGTATCGAGGTCGCTTCTTTACCTCAGGGTTATCATTTATCCGAGACTAAGTATGCTCATGAGATTGTTCACCGTA
Organism: Heliamphora ciliata; assembly: GCA_032360265.1. Lineage (NCBI taxonomy): Eukaryota > Viridiplantae > Streptophyta > Magnoliopsida > Ericales > Sarraceniaceae > Heliamphora > Heliamphora ciliata. The sequence goes on along the minus strand of JAUMHN010000016.1, from coordinate 1,474,757 downwards.
CTTGTCTAACTGACGATGAGATTGTTGACAGCCCCATTGAATTCCATGCCAAACTCTCTTCTTTTGACGGTGTTTCTCTTGAAGATCCTTCTATTTAGCGGGAGCTGGTTGGGTGTTTAGTCTATCTCATCGTGAGCAGACCTGATATTGCCTATGCTGTTCATGTTGTCAGCCAATTTGTTTATGCTTCTCGCTTTACCCATTGGGCAGATATGCTTTGTATCATCCATTATGTCCGACATACTATTTTTCACAGTTTGTTGTTGTCCTCCATCTCCACGTTAACTTTTCAGGCATATGTGGATGCTGACTGGGTTGGTGATGTTTCTGGTCGCAAGTCTACTACTGGGTATTGCATTCTCTTGGTGACTCACTCATTTCTTGGAAGAGTAAGAAGTAATTTGTTGTTACTCGTTCCACTGCTGAGGTGGAATATCGTGCTATAGCCCATGCTACTGTTGAGATTATCTGGCTTCAGTGGCTTCTGTTTGATTTAGTGTATCTTCCGAGTCTCCTACCTCATTTTATTGTGACAATAAGAGTACCATCCAGATTGCCCATAATTCCGTGTTTTATGAGCGTACCAAGTATAGTGAAATTGATTATCACTTTGTCCGTCAACACCTTCAATTAGACACCATTAGTTTCTCGTTCGTCTCTTCCTCTTTATAGCTTGCTGATTTCTTCACAAAGACTCACATCGTTGCTCATTTTCGATTTTTGTTGGACAAACTCTCACTGCTCTCTGGGTTCGCATCATAAGTTTGCGGGGGTGTGTGACAATGCGCTATTAGTCTTTTTGGGTATTTTACATATAGCTACAGGGTAGTTTAGTATTGTTACCATTATTAGGGTTTTTTATGGGTTCCTCTCCGTATATATATATATGATGTATTCTTCATTAATGTTTAAGCTTCGGTAATATAGCAATAACACTTTCTGATTTGCTATCAGAGCTTCTAGATTGGGTTTTGGAACTTTCCCAAATGTTAGATCATCGATACTTGTTTTAATCTTAGCTATCCGTTATACCTGGAGATGCCTATATAAGGAGGTGGACCTCATTTGGCCAAGGCACTCACCAACTCACCATTCAAGCACTGTAATCTTCCTAACTCTTGAAGCACTTAGCCTTTCTCTCTTTTGGAGTTCTTAGAAGATAGACTTACTTAGCATTACAAGGAGATGAGCTGTAAATGTCTAAGTGCCGCATGGTAGGCTCGAAAAAGCCAAGGCTGTGACATTTGGTATGGTATCGGAGCTGGCAACAAAGGCTACGTGACTAAGGAAGATGAGGCAGTATGTCATCCGACGCAGACGAGGTGGTGAATAAGGAAACCCCAGTGGAAGGGATTCTAATACGAAGGGTAGGAAGGAGAAGTCTTGTGATGCTATTGCATGTAGAATACAAGTCCACAACCTCACATGAATGTAAGAGCAACAAGATAAATAAACTAGATTGAGTTCATCAAAACCCAACTGCTTTGGCTCAAGATCAGCATCATTTGATGCCAAATGTGTAAAGCTTGTAGAAGTCCCAACTATTTACCTCTCCTTGGGTTCATATTTTTTTCTTTTTCTTTTGATTGCTAATAAGCAGAGGTTTCGTGGTTGGTGTAGAGAACAAATTCTTCAAGAATTAGATAGTGTCACCAATAATTTAGTGCTATTGCCATCTCATATAATGTCTTGTCATAGGTGCGTACATTTGTTTGGCATCATTAAACTTTTCACCGTAGTTGTCAAATTGAGAATCGAATCATGAATCGAATTACCTATTCTCGAATCGTGAATCGTATCAAATCGTGAATTATAAATATTCGGTTATAAATTCTAAAATACATAAAAAAAAATATAAAATAGTTAAATATTAAAAATGCATTATAAATATGAAAAAGTTTAGTCATAAATCAATAAAGAACTTGTTTTGAATGATGAGCATATAGTATAATAGGTAAGACGCTTGCATCTAGGGAAGAGATGTGGGTTTGAGTTTTATCGTGATCAGTAATCCTAGATTGCATTATCAATTATATTATGATAACAATTCGTAGACACATTTTTAAACTTGGGGACATCCAACCCAAAATCAATTAGTAATGGGTGGAAGATTTCTCAGTTATATAAATTAAATTTGAATGACTTAAAAAGTGATGTTGTATGTCTCTAATTCTCTCCTGCACGTGTCACTCAGTTGCATGTGAAGATGATATAAAAATGAACGAAATGAATTAAATAGACACTGGGTAAAAACTTAACTCGTGAAACCACCAAACACAACTTTGATACTAATCATACCATGTCGGATCCACCCAACACAACTTTGATACTAATCATATCATGTTGGATTTATAGCTATCCAATGCAAAACCAATTACTATTTGGTAGAGAGACATTTAGAATATATAAATAAGGTTGGGTAGCTTAGAAAAGTGACGTGGGACAAGTCTCTATAATGTAAAATTATAAGTAAGAAGAAACAAGAATCGAAACTTGCTTGGTGTTGAATCGATTACTTAATTTATCAAACCGAATTGTATCGAATCGTGTGATACGTATCGTGAATCATACTATTCTTGCTTTCGCCGATTCACCCAACCGATACGAATTGATTGCTGGATGTATCGAACCGAATCGTACGATTCTAATAACAGAGCTTTCCACTAAGGAATGCCACTAGATGGCCTTGGCTTGGAACACCACCAATGCCAACGTGAGAGGAAATTACAAGCCTCTTCAAACTTTACAGCGAAGAAGAAGATTTTGTTTCTCATTGATCTTGCTAAAAATTCTATGTATCATGGAACTTTACAACCAAGAATTGATTTATTAAGGGCTGAAATATATCCACAACGTCCAAGTACCAGGGTCATGGCATAATTTGAAAGGCTTGCATCACCACTTTTATAGTCCATTTATATGTCTTAAAAGCCATCTTTCATTCATTTTTGTAAAGATAAGGTGAATTTAAATTTGATGTGTGCCATTTTCAAAAAATACCTTTGGGAGAGATAAGCTAACCAATACTCACTTGGATAACACAATTGGCAACCATCTTCTCTCTTCAACCAAGCATGTTGCAGCCTCATGCTTATGCATTCTGCTTCCCACTATATGCTTGACACCTTGTGCTTATATAGGCGGAGAGCCCAAAATCGTGTATAAGCCTAGAGTTTTACATGTGTTTCTCTACCATGCATTTACATGTGCCTTGCAGGAAGGCACATGTCATACAAAAGTCATCCAACAGTCATGTGAATGCATGGTAGAGAAAAGCTCCATTGCCATGAGAAATGGCTAAGGCAAGAGATTTGACAACGCTTAACTGAAGCTACAACTATCACGTTTCCTTCAGAGCATAGAAATTTTATTTTTTGTAGCAGCAGGTGCACAGAACCGAAGCCCGACAGCCAGATCAAAATGAAAGGGGAACCTACACCTATTGTGTTGAGGCTACCCATACCTACTCCTATGGCCATTACGTAATAGGGTTAATGAATTGCGTCTAGATGTTGAGATTAATAGGTTTTCTTTTCTTTTGAGTATGGCCTTCCTTTTATGTATGTGTGTGTGTATACTTCTTTTATTTGGGTTCTTTTTTTTTTGTTTTTTCTAATTTTGCCAGTTGTCCAACATCACA
>JAUMHN010000016.1:1439710-1461836 GCA_032360265.1 Heliamphora ciliata | reverse complement strand
TCTGGAAAGAACTAAGCAATCTGCCCACTGTTTTAGAAAACCAGAGTGGTTTCTGAACCTGAACACAGTGGCTCTGCACAGCAGTCCACCTTGTTGTAATGCATCCTAATCGTGTGGCTTCACTCCATCTTCAACAACCACAGCAAAAGGCGACAGAAGAACAGCTCTATAACCATGGTAGTAACGATGCACGGTCAAGAATGAACCCTTAGCCCAATTCTTTGACACATAGCCCACTTGAACCCACAATTCAACCCAATAACCTATTTTGAACCCATGGAACCCCCATGGCCAGCCAAAGAGGAGAGAGAGTGGGTGGGGTAAATTGAGTTGTCTTGTCATCACATGGGACTGAAGGTCTTTTTACGCGAAAATGATATTTTGCTCAATTCTTTTTTGTTAAACCCAAACGAGGTCTTATGTACATACCAATATATGATAAAATCAAATTTTATTATGCCCATTTGATTAAAAAATTAAAGCCTTAAGTTGCGTGTTTCAATTATTAACAGCTATGTACACCAAAAAGTGCCTGTAAGGCCAATTTTCAAAATTTTTGCCAACTGGCTTAATTTCTAACCATGCCATCTTCAAATATATATTTTTTATCATGTGATAATTTTCTTATATCAATAAATATAGGGTGACTAACATATTTTACTTATTTTATTAAATTATAAAGAAAAAGGGTCCGATCTTTTTTTTTATGCTCAATCTAAACATTATACATAAAAAAAGTTGTCAAATCACCCAAAATTCCCTCTCATTACTGGAACGTGATGCAGTACAAATACGAACAAGTCTTTAGGAATTCGCACCTAAAGGAATCTAGGAATCCGCACCTAGGGTTGGACTGAAATCTACATCAATTCTAGAAAATAGTTGTTTATTTAATCATTCAGTAATTTGTAATACAAGCTGATGGCCTATAAATATACCATTGAAATACAAGGATAAGAAGGAAGAGATGAAGAAGGAAGTTTGTGTGATTTTATTTTTGGGTTTAGACTTCAAGTTTTAAGTTGGACTTTAACTGGAACTTGTTTTGCATGTCTCCTATGTGTGTGATTTTTCTTGAGACCCAAAAATGTTGAGCTTGAGCACCCGAACAATTTTTCCCAAAATGAGTCAGAAGTTATCCGGAATAGCCATTTTCAAACTAAAGTAATTTTTAGTAGAAAAATGATTTTTGCATGAAACCACTTGGCTTAATTAGATTTTGTCCTATCTTTCTAACCCCACAAGTTTTACCTCAAAATTCCTTCTACACTCCCCAAGTTATGGCATTTTTCCCAGAAGTTTGAAAGAGCTAGACAGTCCGTAGTAAGAAATTGATTTCTCCCAAAATATAAATGTTTTTGAGCAAAGTCACGTCTCAGAGTTCCCTGACATCCCCATGCATGTCTCTGTAAATTTTCATCAAGTTTCATGAAGGCTAAGACCAATTTTTGGAATTTTAAGTAGAGGTGGCAGAATCTAGATTCTAACAATTTGTGAGTAAAAATTCTGCTTTGTATTTTTAAGACTATTTTTATGTGATCACGTCTTTTTGTGGGCCCCATGTGTTATTTAAATGTATTGTCATGCTGGATAAATTGTAGTTTTTTTAATTATCATTTTATGTCTCAAATTTCTGTTTTCTTTTCAAGCATGATGATGTTGTAAATTTTTAGAATATTTATATTATGTAACTTATGTTATTACATCCATGATCTTACATGTTTTTCATTATGTCAAGTTAATATACCATGTTATGTGATTATTCAAGAATGACAAGTTAGCATTTATTCCATGCCATGATGTTGTATGTTTTATATTCATCGGGATGGGTTGTTGTGGTAACACTCTTTATTTTATTATTCAAGATTAGATAGAATGGAAGTTAGGATTCTGCTTACAATTATAACATAGGCGGAGTGATCTGCCGATTTTTATGGACAAGTTGAGACCATCTCATTTAGAAGCTGCTTTTCGATTTTGCGCTACATCAAAACCTCACCGGGAAGAGGTTGATTCTTGCCTACGTCATCCTGTTTTTAGTTGTCTTGTTACTCTTATACTAATTTCATCAAGGCAGTAGATTATTCTGATTGGATTTCGAATATCGTCCTCGTGCCCCAGAGGGATGGACGTGCACGCGTACTTTATCTCAGGAGAATATCATACGGATGTTTTTTTGGGGAGTACCCCTTGGTTACTTTTGTTTATCTTGGGGGAGTACTCAGCACATTGTGGTTCCCTACGAGTTCCCTATAAGTACCCCTTGGTACCCCGTTTTATGAAATTTACTTTACTTATCAAAAGAACAAATATATTATTTTTACTTGGAGTCCCTTAGCATATATAGAATGCGGATTTGGGAAATCAGTTGGATTAAGTTGGGGAAGCGATTTTTGGTATTCTTGCTCTAACTATGGAAGGGTTCAGTAGCATATGACATGCTGGGTGATCCAAATATAAAACAATTAAAGATTGCCGTGAGTATATTATAGAAAGGTAGCATTGATATGAGATAAAGTCTGAGTTGATTTTATTTGAATGATTAAAATCTGATTGGATAAGTGGAACAGTGTTGAAAAAAAAGTAATCAATCGGGTGCGTCATAGTTAGAGTGTTTTGATAATCAGTTTATCAAAGAGGATTAGGCAATGTTATTGAGTTTCAGAGGTGACATCTGATCAGGCCAGTATCAGTGTTAGATGAGGCAGTAATATTTTTGAATATTAGTGTTAGACGAGGAAGTAATATTTTTGAATATGCTACCACTCCAGTTAAGTTGGGACTTGCTAGGACACTATGGAAAATTGTTTATCGGAAAATAGTGTATGGAGGATCCTTGATAAAAGTGGATATGCTAGTGATCATGGCCGATTTCAATCGATCATGGCCGATTTCAAGAGTGGTAACAGGTATGATATTATTTATTTTTCCGTCCTACATTCATGATAAGTGCATAAGTGCACGTTCAGTTGTTGTTCAACTGGTTGGATATGCCATCATGTTAGTGTCATTATATCAACATGTTATTGTCATATTGTATGTTTTCATCATTTCATAATATGATTACTGTTGCAGTTCCTGGTTAATTATGAAACATGGGAAACTACCAATACTGCAATTGAAGAGTTAGAGATATCTTGGGTTATGCTTGAGAATGGTTGAGTTGGGTTCGTTCGTGCATTGTGAAGTAGTTAAACTAAAGAACTAAGCACTTATAGTTGTTTGATTAGTGAGTTGGTATAGATATTCAGAATTTTGCAACATGTGCATACTACTTAAGTTGAGATAAAAAATTTGGGTTTAGTTCTACATCAAATATTTATGAACGTTACGAAAGCATTCCTACAATATGGGGTAATTCTATTTACACATACAATTGGACTAGGTACACCTATTTTATTTTTGTATTTTGTGAAATTAGTGAAATAGATGATAAGTCTACATGTAATACCTCCCATTCCCATTCCCATTCCCTTTCCACTATCTTCCTTAACCGTGGCAAGCCTCTCGTCGGCATTGGCCGCCACGCTCAGTCCCTCCCGACTCTCCTCTGCCCTCCCTTGGCGATGCTGATCATCCCCTGACTTCCTGCACCCCTTCCCGACCACTCAGACACCTCTATTGCCCTAGATCTAGGGTTTTACTTTTTAGAAAGAGGAAGAAAGTGGTGAGCGCGCTCTTTGCCATTGCCCCATTCTTCCCCTGCCAGTGCCCCATTTCTCCCCTACCATTGCCCGTCTTCCCCCCTTCTCCCCCTCCTCCCTGTTTCCTGTGCCCTTTATCTAATTAATTTCGCATTCAACCATCATTCGGCAAACCAGTGTCGAACAGAGGCCATTTGTCTAGTTAGTTTTTACCAACAAATTCCATTTGTTCGGCTGGTGCTTGCCGAACATTACTTGTTTCTCCAAAGTTATTTTGCAAAAGTAGTTCAATTGGTGCCTACTGAACAAGTGGCATATGTTCGGTTGATGTCTGTTGAACATATGCCATTTGTTTGACACTGGGTTGTTGAACGATGGCCGAATGCGAAATCAAATCAATTAGAAGATGGGCACAATAAAGTCGAGAGAAAGAGGGTGGGGTTGGGGAGAGTTGATAATGGCGGCATAGGACTGGGAGTAGTGGCATAGGGCGCTCTAACCGACTCCCCGTTTCTTTTTTTTTTATAGAAACTAAAACCCTAGATCTACCACAATTGGGGTGTCGGGTGTGGTCGTGGAGGAGTGGAGGAGGTCGGAGGAGGTTCGGCGACCTCAGGAGAGGGCAGAGGAGGGTTGGAAGGAGTTGGGTGTGGTAGCTGGCAATAGCGGGAGGCCTGAGTTTGGAAATTTGATGATCGAAGTAGTTTAGTGCCACCTTGGGTTCTTATGAATGTCTTTTCATATGTTATTGATATATACTTGTGAAATGGAGTGAAATACGAGTATCGACTGAATTATATTATGGACTCTACAGAGAAAGTAGTTGCTTATTAATTTCTGTAATGTGTGATGGTGAATGGAAAGGCATATGATGAAGATATTTTGAGATTTATGAATAGGCCATTATATAATAGGTTTAGGTCGAATATGATATAAAGTGAATGAGTTTAGTCTTGGTATTGAGATCAAGAAATTTTGTCTTCTTTTCTTTTGAGTTTGATCTTTCTTTCTTTTTACTTATTTCTTTTATTTGAGATATTTTCTTTTATTTGTTTACAATCTTGTTGTTTGTCCGATTTTAGTGGTGGTATCAGCAAGAAATCAATCCACAACTATCAATTCCGCAGCAAAACCATTGCCCAAGTCCATTGTCACATAACGCAACAACACCTTGCCCTCATCTTGCGCTGCCAACGACGCCACCGTAGTATCTCCCGTCATGGACCAGTTGCCCCCGAGTTTGTCATCGCCACCATCCTCTCCTTGCGCCCTCGCCATCTCCTTGTGCCACGACTGATTCATCTTGTGCCGCCGCCGATTCATCTTGCACTGCAACCTTTACACTCGCAGCAACTGAACATATCATCTGCCATCAACAGCCCTAACCCTAACTTGGATCCATTGCCAACCAAACCAAAATAGAATATAAAAAAAAGTACCCAAGCCCATATTTTACCCACTAATACTCAACCCAAACTTTCTATAACTTGACATCCCCAGCTTACCCTATCAGCCCATTAGGTTCTCTATACCCTGACCACCAAGCCCCACGCACACCAAAAAAAAAAAACAAAAAAACAAGCAGTTGAAAGGGAGAAAAAATTGAGCAACACAATCTTGGATAACTTCAATTCTTGCTTTGAGGATCTACTACAACGACCATTGGAGCATCTACAAGTTCCTTAGACCTCGAAAATGGTACTACTCTCTAGAAAATTGAGATTAATGTTCTTAGTCATTGGAGAGTTAGTAAAATTTTGGTTAAGGGACTATTATTTTATGTATTCTCAATTAGGAAAATAGGGAAAAAAAATCATGATCTCATTTGAAGAAAACATGAGCACCATTAAGTCCTCATTAACAACCTTAAGAGTAACATGTTGCCCTTGAGAAGTCGATGAGATCAATTCGTTGGCAGCAAATGTTTGGCAACAATCTCATGCAACAAAATTCTAATGTTCTTGATTATTTTGTTGAGTTTAAATGTCTATTACAATTATCGGACACTAGTAGTGACTCATGTAACATTGCTAATCACTTTCTTTTTGGATAAAGAGAGAAAATTCAAAATGAGATGTGTCCTCATATACTGATTTAGAATATCCCTATGAAGATGCTTTAGCATTTGAAGAATATTTTGAAGAAAAAATTCACTGTTATAAGTCAACTTATTCCAAAGTGCCTCAAGTTGTTATCCAATCAAGTATTGTTGCATTTTCTATTAACTCCATCCCACATAAAACTCGCAAGCTTGAAGTTTCTAGTAGTGTTGAATCAACACTGTTGATCATTACTCACCTCAATCCATTGAGCTTGCTACTTTGCATGTTCCTCCATTTGATAATAGGAGTATCATAAATGACATTCTTTACAATTTTCATTATTTGGGCTTTGTTGTTACTTTAGTGTCGCAAATATCTAGCCCACTCAAATATTTTAGGTTGTCATCTGTTGGACATATTTTAGCTATTCTTGAATATGGACCACATGCACATTTTACTAATTTTTCTTTGAGTTTAAATATTGGTCCAATGTTTTATATGGAGGATATGGTATTTGATTGGAGCACTTCAAAACCTCTTGTTTTGTTGGATGGTGTTGATGCAAACATGACTACATTCTCACCTTTTGCTCTTATGTATCGCCCGAATAAATAATTTCATAGAGCTTCCTAATACCATCTTTTAGACGAAGTTCTTCACCGATCAAATGCTATGATACGCCAACAAGAGCTTCATCTCATGAAATACTTATTACTTTTATAACTCTCCGACGGGGAGTTTTTCTCAACCAAGGACAAATAATGGGGAAAGAGAAGGAATAGGATGAAGATGTTTTAGGATTATGAATTTAGTAATTTTAGCAATATTCTATGTTCTAATATTATTTTAATCTTTTATTTTTGGCAACTTCAATAATGATTTGTTTGGAGTTTGATCTTTTATTTTTGGTAGCTTTGATTAAGGTTTTCTTAGATGCTTATAAATAGGCTATTATGTAATAGATTTAGGCAGAATATGATCTTGAGTAATTGAGCTTAGTCTTGATATTGAGATCAAAATTTTTTTTTGACTGTCATCTTTCTTTCTCTTTATTTATTTCTTTTATTTGGGATATTTTCTTTTATTTGTTTACAATCATATAGTCCACCTGGCATCAATGTGACTTTGGATTGAATAGCATGACTTGGAACAAGCGAACTTAAGAGAATAGTCATGGTGATTATGAAAAGGGCACGGACATTGCACAATGGGGATAACTTCTTTGTGTTTTGAAAGTTAGAGATCTTTAGTTTTGAAAGAATGCTACTGCGAATGTATATATATTCGAAAAGTATAGCCATATGCTATATCCTCGCAAGTAGTGCTTTGGGAGTTGAGCTTTGGATTGGCTTTATGTCTAGGGTTGATATTTTCTATAAATGTGGATAGGTGTGTTGTACACAGGTGTACCACTTGTTTATTGAAGGTTGAGACATTGGTGTGGGTTGTCTAATGGGTCGATAGTTGAGTTAGGTGTATGTATTACTTGTGTGATTTAATACTGCAAGGCTATAACTATTGTAAAGGCGGGTGTGCGGGTTTAGTGTTTTTAGAACACTGTGTACTGGGTATATTGTGTTATGTAAACAAGTTGATCTTGATATCTATCCTAGTTTAATGCTTTATTATGTGAATATATAGATAATGTTCTATAGGGGTTTGTTACTCCTTGGTTCACACTGTGCCTCATTGGTGATCGGGATGGGGCGTGACATCTCTCCTATGCAGGGAGGAATCCTCTCCCAATTAGACATCTCAAACACCTCACTGGAGCTGCTCTCTCTCTCTCTCTCTCTCTCTCTCTCTCTCTCTATATATATATATATATATATATATTCTGCAGCAGACCACCATAGCTCTTACCAAATATTTTTTTCTGCCAATAACCTTACTCTGCATCTGAGCGATTTTCAAGTGCGATAGAATTGGGTGGTTGAATGATGAAATCTGTTTTGAGTTTGGTTTCAAATATTTCCGGCTGGTGATAGATAGGCATGGCAATTGGTGAAAACAGCAATGGGTTTTGTGCACTGGGTGATTGGTGATGAAGAGCTCGGTGTAATGGTGATCTCAGGATACAAATAGTAAAGGTGGAAGTGGTATTGAATGGTTTAGTTGTGATTAGTTTGGAAGTGTTTGGTTACAGGAATGGGAAGAAGAGCTGAGGGACATCCAATTGTCATGCAAATGTAATTTCGTAGAGGGCCAAAACAGTAGAAGTATATTTGTCATCAACAGTATCAACCAACATCTATGACATGAGAGGTCAGTGTAATTCCATAAACCACAGTGAGGTCCCTATAATTGACAGAAACCTCAAACATAGGCTAGTGTAATCACCCATATTGCATCATACTGCGACATTTTCCACTTTTTATCAACGCTTTTCTGACTTCATTATAATTGTTGTTTGTACCTAGTACCAAACTTTTGACCCTTGTATAGCTGAACAACTTTATCACATTTTATCTTCCCTTTGATGTTCCCTGGGGGGAATTGCCAATATTATTCCATAGAAGCTGCAATCTTTTCCAATCATCATTTGTTAGGAATTGAGCACTGAAAGCTAGTGTTGGGTTGATACTTGACACTGCTCTCATAAAATCTCATTTAGAGCCAGCTTGATTTTTCGTTTTTCATTTCTTGTTTTTATCTATTTTTAATTAACACATCCATTTTTTTCTTATTTATTACCTTTGGTATTCCCTTCACTGGTTTTAATTATTTCTACAGGCAAGCTAGAGATGTCATCAAAGCTATTAAAAAGCGCTTGGGTAGTAAAAATTCTAATACGCAGTTGTTTGCAGTTATGGTGAGTATAAAGTATGTTTTGGGTATTTCTGCATTTTTTAGAGAACCAAAACAATAAATTGAGATTTTCCTTTTTGCGCTGGCTTAGCTTTAGTTGGAGTGGGAGCCAATCTACAGTAAATATCAATGTCTAGATTCGGTCATATGTCTTTTACCAATTATATGTTTGATGCATATACATGTAGACATATACATAAATACACACACAACAACATACAGCATACATACATACCTACATATGTCGATTTATTCGTGGTCATGTGAAAATATTCTTGGCCTTTATCTGGGTAAGTCTTTCTTGGCCTTCTTTTTGTACTTTTTACCTATGATCGTGTATTTGTAATGGAGCCTGGCTTATAGACAAGGTAAGCTTCTGAAGCATCTGTAAAGGTCCAATGTGTTTCATTCAGCAGGTTTGGGATCACTGAGCAATGATCTGATTTTGCAGTTGTTGGAGATGTTGATGAATAATATTGGAGATCCGGTTCATAGGCCGGTGATTGATACAGGGCTTCTCCCTGTACTTGTGAAAATAGTAAAGAAAAAGGTATACAATTTTCCCCACGTGTAATTCCTAGCTTTTGGCTAAATTCCTGTTGTCAAAGGCTAATTTTGCTGATCTCCCTTCTACAGTCAGACTCGCCACTAAGAGAGAGAATATTTCTTCTTCTTGATGCCACACAGACATCCCTTGGTGGAGCATCTGGGAGGTTCCCTCAATATTATTCTGCATATTACGATCTAGTGGTAGGCACATAAGGGCAATTTGTTTATTTAACTACCCTGTCAAACCATTCTGGTCGTATATAAATTCTGTGCATTGCATGGATTTGTTGAGAAAAACTACACTTTTTTGGTGCCAATGTTTAAAATAAGTTGGTCGTAAGCAGCTGGGATTTGAGGGTTACAGTAACATTCTTTGGGATGGGATCCCATCACAATGTGATTTAGAATACAAGAATCTAAAGGGGCAAGAGTTGAGCAGAAGAAATAAAAATTCATGACTAGAACTTTGCTGTACAGGAAAAATATAGAGATGTGGTGTTACGAGTCTCCAAGGAATTAAATCTGAATAATGTAACTTTTGTTAATTGTAAGAGAAGTGATGATACTGATATCTCATATTCAAAGAAGGTAAACCAATGTATGCTTGTGAAACCAAAGTAGGATTGAATTAGTCAATTTATAATTTTGGGGAAAACTGGATGAATAGTACCAGATATTCTTCACATGAGGAAAATTCCAGGATAGAGAAAATTGTTCTAGTAATGGATCTAGAGAACGAATAACGCTTGGAAGGCTGTCCAGTTACATAAACATCTAACAGTGGTCGAAACATGACGATTTTTGGGTTTCGGAAAGCCTTCTTTCATAAACATCTAAGATTGTCCGAAACTAGAGGATTTTTGAGTTTCAACTAATGGAGGAGAATAGTTAAAAGTTAATATGTAAGAATGGCAATGTTACTTCTGAAGAGCTGAACCTTGTGATGAAGGTTAATTATATTTGACGCATATGAGGAATGTTGAGTTGCTTATCCGAAAAGGGCAATTCAGTTGAACAAAAGTGAGGAATCGAAGGACTATGTGGTGGGATCCAGAAGGTAAAGGAACAGTATCTAATGGAACTTGGTGGAGTATCCATTTCTAATGCAATAAAAAATAAATTATCAAAAAAAAAAAAAACCAATAGAAAGATTATAATGCAAGGGAAAATCTTAAAGATATTAATGTGCATAAAAGAATTGTACAAGCTAGTAAGGAATAATTCGCAGTATACCACAACGATTTCAAGTTAGGTACAGAAAGTATAGGAGGATAAATGCAAGTTTGCTAATCCAAATGATAAAAATTGGAGACCTAGTTATAGTAAGTGTCACTACCTGTACCCACCCCTATAGGATTAGAGTCGAGACCGGTCAGTAGTTTTAGACTACCCAAGGCCATTTCATCATTTAGTCGTGGTCCTCTATTAATAATTAAGGGGTAAAACATAATACAGTGGAAGTTCAATAATAAAAACTTTAAAATTGTTTTTTTTTTCCATTATGAATACAATGCAAAACCATTTCCATCAGAGCTTTACATAAGTAAAATGATATGTAATTCCTTTATATTACATTACCATACGAAAATATTATAAGAGGACCTTTCATACATTACAAAATAAAGTTAGAAGAGTATACTACATTGCTCACTACTCAATATATACAAAACAACTAGCTCTTAAGTATGACATCTCTATACGTATGCACATCTCAAGCTTGGATGATTTTATACTTCATCACCTGAAAAGTTGTAAAATTTAATGCATAAGCTTAAAAGCTCGTGAATACTATATACCAAGGTTACAGAATATTCATGGATATCATTTGTCAAGTCTTTTCCCATATAACGCATATAAATCAAGTCAAGCACACCCCTTAGAACCAAATTTCAAAACATCGATAAATCCATTTTGATCATGTCATGGAAGCTTATAGCATTTCAAATTATATATGGTGTCATCACCATGGACCTATTTAGAAAAGACTACTAGGCTGACTCCGACATCCTAGCCTATCGCCACAATTGGTGGCAAAAAGATTGAGACGTCTCATTATAGCACTATTAGTATCTTTTCTTTCCCCTAGTAGTATGGGATAGCTGTGGATGACACTAATAGATCAAAACATGTAAATTTCAACATATTAATATCCATGAAAGTATTGAAGAACATTTGATAAGAAATATAAGATTTCGATTGTAAACATTTCTATTGAAAAGCATAATTTGTAAGTGTAACCAATGTGTAATAGCACTCACCTCGAACACTTGTTCGAAGTTAATCAATTTTTAATCAAGAGTTCCTGCATGGAAAATATATATTGCACTCATAATAGAATATATTTAAGTTCACATTTTGGGAAAATTATAACAATTAGTGGATATTATATTTAGGATTTCATAAAAGTATCTTAAAAATTAATATATTTATGGCCATGGCTGTCTAGATGCCCAAAACTAGTGGTTAGACGACTTCTATTCAAGAACTTAAAACAACCGTATTTCAATCTTTTGGACTCTAATAGGGAAAAAACTTGTGTCCCAATTGAAGGCTCAAAAGTCTAGTTTCTGATGGCAGTAGTGGTCTCATCTTCTAATTGCAAAGATACAAAGGATTATGATCAAAAGAGTGAAAGGTGGTCATATAAAAATGTGTAGATTTATTATTATTTTGTTTTGTTTCATCATATTTTATATCCAAAATCAAAAGCTCAAGTTTAATCCTGTATCACGCTTATAACAAGGTATTCTACAGTTTCATATTTATTTAGGTTCAATATTCATATAGTTAAGTGGTGAAATTACCATGGATTCCGAGGTTCTTGAGAACTGAAAAGAATAACCCAAATTTTTTCCATATATTAACCATAAACTCATTAATTAATTAATTTTAATCCATTATGATCTTGTTATTTTCAAATTATATGATAGAGAATAGCATGGAGAATAAGTTTTTTTTTTTTTACCTTAATTTGATGTCTTGTACAAAAGCTCTATGTTTTCTTTTCACTTTTTTTGATTTTTCTCTATTTTCCTTCATTTTCTCTCTAGCCAAACACTTATCTCCAGAATTTTTTTTGTAAAGGTTCTCTCTCTTCTCTTATTTTCTCAACTTTTCTAGAGAATTTGTATCATTATCTAATATATATACACTTGCCCACAATTTACACTAAGACACATTCTTAAAATGATACCTAACACTAGGTGAGTCACCAATTTCTTAATTACCAAATTTAGTTAATTAATAAAGTAGTAATTTAATTAATCAAGTTTTGGTTAGTTAATTTCACTTAATTAAGTTAATCATATTTGCCGATAATTAATCCTAATTATGCCAATTAATCATATTTATTCTAACTTAATCTTGATAAACTTTTATATGTTTATCCCAAAGTTTCTTAAACATTAACATAAGTCTTTTAAGAATCTCAATTAATGATTTCAAAATTATTTAATGGAATAATTATACATAAACAAGATTAATTAGTGAAACATGTCAATTTTCCTCTCTATACTTTGCATACTATGCAAGTGCAAGTTATAAGAATTTTCATGGTATCATGTATAACATGCATCAAGATGCTTTTTTTGCATAAGTAGATACTTTCATACATGTTCTTTCAATGTAATTTCAAGAACTTTAAATGCAATTAATGTGCACTAAATAAAATAAATCATGCATAAAATGCTATTGTAATACCTTGGGTATCACAGTAAGTGTGCCAACAGTGAGGATTGCACATTGTTGTTAAAGACAAGGAAATTAGAAAGGTGGAAGAGACAAAAAAGAAAAAAAAAGCTAAATTTGAGAACTCCAACAGTGAAAATCACATGGGGAGATAAGGTTTAAAGGTATTATATTAAAGAAATGGCAGTACAATAGTTGTCCATGGGTTCATTCAGAACCGAATCTCCCATTCGATAATTAAACAAAATGTGGTGCAAAAACTGTGGAGTGTCATGAAAAACATTGTTGGAACTAGGGGTGGCGGCAGCATAGTTGGCTAACATATCTGCAGAAAAATTGCCTTCCTATAACAGAAATTGAGCCAAAGGATATCAAAGCTAGCACTAGTTGCCGTCTCTCCTGCTGCAGAAGTTGATGCAAATGGTTCCTCGTGTGATGCCAGGAAAATCAATAAAAAGACCGTCATAGTGTCAGGTGCAAGGATGAGCTTTGATAATGCATTTTTACGGGTGTTTGAGGCCTTCTCTACCTGTCCAAAATTCTTTCAGGGAGTTCTCAGATGTGCCTATGTTTATGGAAAAGAAAAATAGGTAGTGGCCTTTTTCATTGCGGAATGTACCTCAATTCCTGCTTGTCCTGTAGGCCCATCAGCGGAGCCATCAATGCTTAATTTAATGCAAGGTTGGAGGTTGCTGCTGCCAGATAAGGGAGAGACGATTCCTTCCCTGATGGGAAGGAGAATGTAAAGGTCTTGTGGTGTGAGTTTTCTGTGGTTCATTGTAAAGGAGCTCTTTTTTGCGCCTTTTGTGTCTGGTGAATAACGTGATAACAGTTGGTAGAAGCATTATTAATTATAGTGTTGTTTTTGCCTTCTCTAAATAAACAAAAGAGCTTCAGGTTGTGCACTGTTGTATGAAGCTTTTTATTGAAGGATTATCAAGATGTTTTCGGTTTTTGCTGGGAAATTATACTGAAAATGGTCTCTTATTGGAGATCAGGCAGTGCATTCAAAAAAGACGTGTGGTTGAGTTTCATTTGGAGTTTGGAGGACTGCAGATAACATAATGTGGGGGTCTAAACACCATCTTTGAAAAATGAAAGACCCAGTGATGTCCAAGTCTCCAATTCCAGACCTTTAGAGAGATTGCACCATTCCTTACAGCTAATAATAGGAGGATGTTGAGAGGAGCAAGTGGAACTCCAGAGAAATCTGCAAGCGGTGATGTTAACTTTTGATGATGTGCTTCGGAAGCTGGAAGATTTGAAGGGGAATAAATTGGTTTAGATTGAAGAGTACATTTGATAGGGTAGCCCTTTCCAAGATATGAAAGAAGTTTAGTGTACTGAGTTTGAAGTTTATTCTGTGTCCACTTGATACGATGATAAGAAGCTGTTTTGTATACTACTGTTCACGATAATCATTTCTAAGTAGACGAAGGGGCTGCTTTCACTACGAATGGTAAGAGTTTTATTTATTTATTTATTTATTTATTTTTTGTGTACAATGAGAGAAGCATATGATTTATCCCAGTTGATGGTTTGACTCGAAAAATGACGAGAGATACCTAAAATATATGATAAGTGATTCAAATCTTATGTATATGTGGGTAAAAAACCTAGACAGTCATGAGCAAAGCACAATGTTGGGATGTGGGGGTCATTCCTAGAGAGCTTAAGGGAAGTAATTGTCTTATGCATATGATGAGAAGGAGAGGATAAATGAGCAAATCTAACGGGAGCTAACCATCCAGAAGAGAGGAAGAAACGTGAACCAAGTGAGGCCAATCCTGATGGTGTCGGGAATGGTGTGGGTGATTGTAAACCGTGAAGAGCATGAATGGATCCTTTCACAGCTAGAGTGACCTCAACATGCATGGTTCAAGAGGTGCTGGTAACTATTAAGCTAAATACAGTGTGTGAGAGATAGGAGACTGGAATGAAGAATAAGTTAGCGTTAAACAAATAATGGTCGGTCTAATTAAGTGTTACAAATTAAAAAAGGGCTATGAATGGTTGGAAAGTTAGGGAAAGGAGTTGGCAGAATGTACCTGACTATAGATAAAGGATAAGATTAGAGAGCAGAGAAGGTGGGAGGACTTTATAGACTTGGTTGGTTGCGTTCTCACCCAATAATGAAGGGAATGTCTTGACAAGGGCATTGGCACTTCAACTGCATTGAAATGGTGGGATTATGATCTATGGATGGTGGTGATTGTGTGCGACTATAGTGTGGAAGGAAGAAGAGACTAAACAGAGCTGGCAATAAGTAGCGGGATTTAGAGATTGAGGTGGACTATCATTTTCTTCGTGAAGGTACAGGTGCGGAAAAATGAGTAGAAATGGAGCTTATTTGCCTAGTTAAGTGTGCTTCTTTAGCAATTCTTAAGCCCATTACAGTTGTTCTTAATAGTACAAATGGAGCTCATGTCTCTAGTTGAGTGAATCCATCTAGTGATGATTAAGCTAGCTTATGTCGTCCTCAGCCTATTGAGGCGTGGGCTCAGATGATGAAAAGACTTGTGGGTTCTTGAGATGTCAGGGCTTTGGGGATAATGTAATGATCCTATTTTTTGGTAATATTGGAAACATGATAGCGGTTGTTCGGGCGAAGGGCCAAAGAATAGGGAAGTTAATTTGAGTCATTGAAGTGTTCTTAAAATTTGACTTGTAAATTTCTCCATTCTCAACTTACCCATTTTCTGCTACAAACTCAATCTTGGTGCCTCTCTTTTGAGCTTTACCTTAAACTTTGCCCCCTATAATCCTAGCCACATTCCTTGTAGTTTTTAAGTGTTTTTCCACATCAGTTAATATGGATGCTTGTAAGACCACATATTTGTGTTCTTGGTATTAATCAAAACGGCCAAATCTTTTTTCCTTCCAAGGAAACCAACACAAAATATTTGTGGAAATATGAAAATTCTGTTATTTCAATCAAAATATACCAAACCCCACCTATTAGGAATATCTAACATGAGCTTTCTTATTTGTCTCTTTTTGTTTGTCCTATATTTTGGTTGTTATTTTTTCTAAACTTCGGGTCTTCTGTGGGGTCCATTGTTTAACAGTATGGGTGCTTCATGCTGGAGAAACAATCTATTCTTGAGAACCCTGGGTGAATTTGGATGTCTAGATGAATGTACAAGACAAGAATGATCAAATTTAAAATAAGTATATCTAATGTTGGTTGTGGTTGTAAGAAAAACATGGTTGTTGATGGTTAACTCAAATTATGGTTTATGGGGTAGTTTGTGCTGTGTGAAGTGCGAAAAAGAAAAATATTGATTTACAAAGTAGGGAGAAACTTGGTTCAGTTCATTTTATTTATTTTTTATTTTTGGTTTGAGTACAATTGAGTAGAAAAGTAATTATTCCTTACTCTTGTTTGTCTATTTGAACAGAAACTAAACTATGGCTGGTAAAATAGTGTAAGAAAGATTTGTTGTGGTTGGAATTACTTTGTGGCAGTATCAAGCAAAAAAAATGTTAAAATTGGTTTGGTGGTTGTCCTTGGTTAGTCCATGTTAATTGTGAAATGAAAAAAGAACATGAAAAAAGAATAACTTTTCATGTTGGGGAGTTTTTATATAGAGAAGTCATCTTTTGTGTGGAGAATGTGCTTCACTTCTTTGTGGATAATCTATTTAAAATGCTTGTTTGCTGACATGATGGGAAGGCAATCATGTGATCCATTGTAATCTTGTAATGTGCTTTGTAATTTGTATCACTATGGACCAGTTATTGGAAAACAAGTTTGTAAGTATTACAAATCTACTATTAATCTGCTCAATTGCCATTTCTTTGGCCATGCGCATGTCTTATGTCAATCAAATCAACTACATACTACAAATCAATGTAAACCATAATCTTTTGCTTGTAGTTTTTCTTTTTCATTTTACTTATTTCATTTTTAAAGTTCGTTTGATGCAAAGATAATCTATATTGTAGGAGTTAAAATTTGTTGCTCCAACAGTTTCTTCGAAAATTTCCACTAATTCTTATGTTAGTGATTGTTATACCTGCTTTATATGTGGGCTGAATGTTATGGTCTATAAGTTATAAAATGCTTAATTTGAATGTTGTAAAATATTTGAATCATCGAGCAAGAGCTAAAGTAGCATGGATATGGACATACGACCCGGACATGTAGATTTTAAAAAATTGCTGAACATGACACGTCTGGGACATATTAGATTTCAATTTTTTTATATATTTGAATATATGAGTAATTCATTGAAAGGCAATGAAAATAAGGAACATATCACTAACTAAATTAAAAAGAGTTAGATTTCAAGTATAAAAAGAATGAATTGGGAGAGAAAATTAATGGAGAGAGGAATCAATAGACGACTAATAAGAGATCGGCTAAAACTAGTGCAACCTCTCATAGTGTCATTATTTATATAAATATAGTGACCAAAGTACACAACTACCTTTGTACTATACCTAGTGTAATACTTAACACTCTCCCTCAAATTGGTGCATAGATGTCCCCCAACCCAATTTGCATACAATAGAATGGATATCTTTACTACCAACCCCCTTAGTGAAAACATCGGTTAGTTGATCTTATAATTTCACAAGGCATACATATCAAACCTTTGTTCAAATTTTCCTTGATGAAGTGTCTGTTAATCTCAATTGGCTTAGTCATGTTAAGCCAAACTGGATTACGAGTAAGGTTAATGACGACTTTATTATCATAGTATTATCTCATTGGAGCATTACTACACACACTCAAATCATCTAAGAAAACTTGAAGCCACATAAGTTCACAAATGTCATGAGGCATAAGTTTACAAATATTTGCAATTTATGTTTAAAGTCATAACATCTTTTCAGTTATAATTTATAAGTTCATAATCTCAGCTAATAAATGCCCCCATAAACTCAGCTAGTACAACTTGCTTCTCCAAATAACCAAATTTTCACCTACAAAAGTATAATAAACTGAAGTAGATTTTCCTATCATCAATTGATCTAGCCTCGTTCACATCAGTGAATGCCTCCAATCTCATGTGATCATGATTTGAAAACAAAATTTCTTATATCGGAGTTGACTTATGGTACCATAGAATGCGAAACACAACATCGTGATGCATAACACGAGGATCATGCATAAATTAACTTAGAACCCCCATTCCATATGTAATGTCTGGGTGTGCATGAGAGAGATGTATCAATCTCCCAACAAGTCTTTGGTACCTCTCCTTATCAATTGTGTCACTAACACCTGCACAAGCTGATGATTAGACTCAATGGAAGATTCCGTTGGCTTGCAACCCATCATACTTGTTTCTTTACAAAAATGTCGAATATATTTTCTTTTGGAGATGAAGATGTCCTTGTCTGATCTAGCAACTTCATCCCAAGAAAGTAATGGAAGGGACCGAGATCCTTGATTTGAAACTCTTTGGCCAGATAAGCTTTAAGCCGTGACATCTCTTCAACATCATTACTCATCACAACTATGTCATCTACATACATAATGAGGATATTAATTTTATCTTCACCTCGCTTAACAAACATAGTATGATTAATATGGCTTTGCTTAAATCCAAATCTCAACATTGCCTTAAGGAATCAGTCAAACCAAGCTCCAGCTTCAATTCGTCAATGCTTTCTTCAAACCGAAAACTTTCCCTTTTAGTAGGGGGCGATAAAAAATTAGGGAGAATGTCCATATACGCTCTTCGTGATCTCTGTGTAAAAAGACATTCTTCACATCTAGTTGTTGTAAAAACCAACTCAAATTAGCTATACAAGAGAGAACATTAATTGAATTCATCTTGGCTACAGGAGCAAATGTCTCTTGGTAGTTAATACCATAAGTCAGTGTGTATCCCAACAGTCCTGTCTTATATCTCTTAAGAGTCCCATCTGCTCTCTAATGAACACTCATTTGCATCCCACCGGTTTCTTTCCATTTAGAAGGTAAGCTAACTCCCAAGCAGCATTCCTGCTCAATGCTGTCATCTCTTCCATCATAGCTTCTTTCTACTTAGAATCAATGGGAGCCTCTTTCTAATTATGCGGAATAGATATAGAAGAGAAAGACGAAACAAAAGCACAATATCAAGAAGACAAGTAATCATATGAAAAACCATTGAGATAAGATGGTGAGTACAAGTACTAACTCCCGTTCTAAGAGCAATAGATAGATTGGACTCGTCAACTTCCTAGTTATTTTCTACAAGGATATCAACAGAGAGCTCATTACTTGAAGTAGTGAGAGGAATAGCAATTGGAGTCTGGGAGGTAATTGGCATAGTGGCACATGGGTCACTTGCTCTTTTGAACGATGAGATCTGTCTTAATCAACCTACCACTCTCTTCCTTACTGTTCAATTTGGGCTCCCCCTCACCATCCATATTAGAAGGAAGAAGGGAGGGAGATAAGAAATGCGACATTGAAGACAACTCTTCATTAGTAGTGATCTCCCCCTAGAGAGATGGCGCAGAAACATAAAAGGACTCAAATTCGTGAAAAGTGACATCAATAATGACGTATACCTTGCGAGAATGAGGATCAAAACAATTATAACCCGTTTGACTAGTTGAATAGCCATTAAAAACACACCGGAAAGCTTTGAAATCTAATTTTTCTTAGAGTGAGCGAGAGTTTCAACAAAGTCCACGCAACCAAAGATCTTGAGGGAAGAGAAGGGGAGCGAAAAGAATACGGTGAAAGAAGTTTTAAATGGCTCTTAAACTTGAGAACAGTTGAGGGCATATAGAATGATTTTGCAACGTGCAGTGAATATAAGAGCACGAGGAACCTCTAAAGAAATATATGATTTTTTGGTTCGGCAACCCCATTTTATTCAGGGGTACCAATGCAACTAGTTTGGTAAAGAATACCATTCTCTTCTTGATATGCTTGACACTCTCCTTTAATATATTCAGTCCTATTATCATTACGAAAAACTTCGATTTTTGTAGAAAATTAATTGAGAACCATTTTGTGAAAGGCTTTACTTTTAGAAAAGACTTCATTATTGCTTCGAGGCAAATATACTCAAGTAACACAAGTGCAGTAATTGATAACAATAACAAACCAACGATGACCGAACAAAGACAACATTAGAAGGCTCCTACACATCAGAATGAACTTCCATAAAATGCGAAGTGCTTCTTTCATTAATAGAAGGGTAACAAGAGCATTTATGCTTGATAAAATCACAAGCATCACAAATAAAACTACTACGATGACACGACTTAGTTAACGTAGGTAAAGTTTTTCTATAGCACCAAAAGACGAATATCCTAAACTATGATGCCATTGATGTAACATATGAAGGGTATAAAAAGTCACAGCTTGGAGTGCCAGCCTAGGATATGATGAGGAAGGAGTGACATCATCCAAATTATATGGGCCACCATGTGCTCTGCCATTGCTAATCGTTCGCCCCGTGTCCAACTCCTGAAAGACGTGTGGGAAAAAGTGTCCCAGAGCAATTCAAAGAATAGGTAAGGCTATTATTATAAAGCAAAAAAATTAGGAATATGAAGAATAGAGGAAAGTGAGATCAATAAAGAATAACGGACTGAACATTTCCATGACACGGAGGATAAAGAATCATTAAGTACTCTAACCTTATCGTTATCAATACATGAAATGTAGGAAAAAAGAGGTTGGATGAACTTGTTATGTGATCAGTGACTTTAGAGTCAATAATCTAAGTGGAGGAAGAAACATTGAGGTTACTTACAGGAATACCTGTGTGAGTAACATTAGAAGAGGAGGTGGGTCAGAAGTGGTGGTAGAAGAGACTTAAAGATGAACGATCAGACTTGTGAGAGTTTCAACTCTTCTTGGGAAAGAGAGCCGGTGTCACTAGAAATACTTGTGAAAGCCTTGGAAACATGTGCATGAAAACACGCAGTACCACCACCATGATTATCACCGTGCCCTTGAGTAGGGCGACCATGCAACTTTTTGTTGCTGTGTCACCTTCCCACAATGATCACAGTGTAAATAATCTTGATCAACATAGGTTCCTTTGCTACCAGACTTGGATAGACTCGATCTACCATTCCGAGAAGCTAGAGACATGGCTGAAGCTAACGGATCCTAACAGACGATGCAGCATAGCACTTTGGCGACTCTCTTCATGCTGAACACAAGCATAAGCTTCTCGTACTGTGGGAAAAAGATGGCAATCTAAAACTTTGATTCGAATCTGTTCATATTCCATGTTCACGCTAGCAAAAAAGAAATCAAACCTGCTTTTTCTCTAGTAACGCCTGAAAGTGAACCAACAACATGAAAGCTCTAATAATAATCAAGCTCGTGCCATAAGCTACTCAGCTCACCATAATACTCAGCAAGAGATCTATCTTTCTGATTTAACCCACGAATCTTCTTTCGCAACTCATAAGCTTGATTATCATTATTCCTTTGAGAATAGGTTTGTGCTGTGACTGTCCAAATTTTATGAGCAGTGTCTTGTAGTAAGAAAATACAACTGATAGGAGGCTTACCAGCGTCCATTATACCCGAAACTCAGAAATTGACACAAAGCAAGCGCCGAAAGCCAGATTCAAAGATCACGATACAAAGGAAACCAGTAGATAGTAGATAAGAACTGAAAAAAGCACCAATGCAAATAAAAGGAAAAGACGACTTGATATAAGCCACAAAAATCGACAAACAACAGCTGAAAAATTTGGAGCTGCGAACAACACTTCGACCAATCCCTTAATAGGCCAAAAAAACGTAATAAACAACAAAGATCTTGTTTAGGAACTGCCAAGATGCCTTAGTCGGCACCTTATGGGGAGGATTGAAGCAGCCATTGCTGCAGATCTGAGAGAAAAAGCCAAATCGCAAAATGAAATATTTATGAAGAAGCTTCCTACCTTAGTCGATCATACTGGTTAGTTTTTTTCAAGATCAGATGAGCAATGGAAAAACAAGAAAAAAGAACCAAAAAAAAAAAAAAAATTGAGGAAGGCTATGATACCAAGTTAGATTTCAAGTACAAAAGAAATGAATTAGGGGAGAGAAAGAATGGAGAGAAGAATCTATAGTTTTAAATAGCGGTAGCGATCGATGTAACGGTAACTGTAGCGGTGACACGGTTTCGGGTTGTAACGGCCGTAGCGTAACGGTAGCGGTACCCGGGGCTGTGAATTTTTTTATTTTTTGCACAACTCAATAAAAACTAACTGATTTATATCTTTTTATTTCATAAATATATTTATTGAAGTTAAAAATAATTTTTGATGAATTTTGTTTACTTTCTAAACATGATTTAATGTCTTAAATTTTTTGCTATATAATATTATTTAAATCAACAGTTTAATTATTTTTTTATAGTAATTAATGAATTTATGTATTATAAATTCATAATGCACAACTAAAATGTCATTAAATTTTTAATAACTATAAAG
>JAUMHN010000016.1:1422588-1439610 GCA_032360265.1 Heliamphora ciliata | reverse complement strand
ATATAGTCAGTATAGAATTGATCATCCCGTTGATCCCGCTCAATACACTCCAAGTGTACTAACACATCGAGCTCGAAGTGTACTGTACACTATATAATAGTGGGGAGAAAATAGAGATATAGCAGATGGGCTTCGCTAAAAAGGAATCAACAGACTGGACAGTTCATTGCCAAGAAGGAGATCTGGGTTCTTTCTTCGATGAAGGGATGGTCCGAATGCGTATAGGCAACGAGGAAGACGAGGACGTGCTGATGATGAATACTGACGCGCCTACAGATTACACCACGCTTTTCATGGATGCTTCTCAGGTGAAAAAGAGTCAGTCTTTTGAGTCTTTTTATATGCATGATGTAACAAGTGAGTTGAAATCCGAGTCTGTTGAATCTGTTTTTATCGAGTCTGTGAGAGGTGTCTGTAATGACGAGTCTGCCAGGAATGCACCTGTTGGCATCCCAAGCCCCTTTTGCTTCGAGTCCCAAGTTGTAACCCCCTTTGAAGCTAATGAAATGAAATTAGATTTTTCTTATTTCGTTGTGACTCGAATATTTTGTGTGGGTTCTGAAAATCTTAACATATTCGAGGAGGATATCCCTCAAGAATTAAAACTTTTAATTGAAAAGGAAGAAGAAATGTGAACCAAACCTGTAATGGAAGAAACTACTTTAATAAATCTTAATAATGAAGAAGATTCGCAGATAGTTCAGGTTGGTTTTACGCTATCTTCGAAGGAACGTGAGGAATTAACCTTTTTATTAAAAGAATGTAAAGATGTTTTTTTGTGGTCCTACGAAGATATGACTAGAATAGATCTTGACATCGTACAACAACAAATCCCACTTTACCCCGATGCCAAACCCGTCAAACAAAAGCTTAGAAGGATCAGGCTGGACTGAGCTCTCAAGATTAAGGAGGAGGACACCAAGTAGATAGACACCGAATTTCTTATGGTCACAGAGTACCCAAAGTGGGTTGCTAACATCGTCCCAGTACCAAAGAAAGATAGAAGAATTCGAGTGTGTGTCAACTTCAGGAATCTTAATAGGGCTAGTCCTAAGGATGACTTTCCTCTTTCCCACATAGACGTGTTGGTAGATAACACTGCCAGGAATGCGCTCATGTCTTTTATGGATGGACTTTTAGCATACAACCAGGTTTTGATAGCACCAGAGGACCGAGAAAATACTACCTTCACGACACCTTGGTGAACCTATTGTTATAGTGTTTTGTCGTTTGGACTGAAGAACGCAGAAGAAACTTATCAAAGGGTTGTAACCACGTTGCTGCATGACATGATACACAAGGAAGTAGATGTATATTTGGATGACATGATCATGAAATCCAAGACTAAGGAAGGGCACGTCATCACACTGAGAAAATTCTTCAAGCGAATAAAAAAGTACAGAATGCGTTTGAACCCACATAAGTGTGTTTTTAGAGTAACAGCAGGGGAAATACTTGTACTTATGATCATGCATCGAGGCATAGAAGTAGATCCATCAAAGATCAAGACTATTCTCGAAATGCTTTCCCCGAGAATTGAAAAAGACGTAAGGAGCTTTTTTGGAAAGATTCGGTTCATTAGTCGGTTTATTTCCAAGTTAATCACTACCTGCAAACCTCTTTTCCAACTCTTGAAGAAAGGGACCAAGTTTCAGTGGGATCAGTAGTGTCAGGACGCTTTCGATGCCATACGAAAATACTTGCAAAACCCTCCAATTTTGTCAACACCTGAACCTGGTAATCCTTTGATGCACTATCTATCTGTGACTAATTCAGCAGTGGGATGTATGCCGGCTCAAGAAGATGAAGCTAAGGTAGAAAGAGTTGTCTACTACTTAAGTAAAAAGAAGACAGATTGTGAACGTTGGTATACGCCTTTACAGAAGACTTGTTGGGCGCTAGTTTGGGCATCTAGGAAGTTACGCCATTACATGTTGGCATACCAAGTTGTTCTAATCTAAACAATGGAGTCGCACAAGTACCTCTTCAAGAAGCCGGCATTGTCAGGAAAGTTAGCACGTTGGTTACTGATGCTAGCTAAACTCGACTAGCAGTACGTTACGAGAAAATTAGTAAAGGAGAGAGCCGTTGCAGAGTTCTTGGCCGACCATCCTATTAAATGAGAAGAACCTGAGTTTGAATTTTTCGATGAACAAGTGTTGAAAATAGAGAAGGATCTATGGACCATGTATTTTGAAGGAGCCTCAATCTAGTACGAATATGGGATAGGGATACTCTTAATCACCCCCGATGATTCCCACATCCCGTTGGCTTATAAGTTGAGTTTTGAGATTACCAACAATCAGGCCGAGTACGAAACACGCCTAACTGAATTGGAAGCAGTCTTAGCACTAGGGGCAAGAAAGTTGAAAATTATAAGGGACTTAGCTTTGGTCGTCTCTTAAGTAAATGGAGAATGGAAGGTCAAAGAAGAGAGGTTGATCCAGTGGCATTGAGAGCTCGAAATAATGATCTCCTGCTTTAGAAGTTTGATGTTCACCCACATCCCAAGATTGCAGAATAAGTTCGCTGATGCTTTGGCTACTCTGGCATCAATGACAGACATATCGCTTAGAGTAAGGATAAGACCCCTAGAGATTCAGCAAAGAGATACAACTATAATCGATAATATCGTTGCTATCTAAGAAGCTAATGATGGACTACCCTAGTACCACGACATTTGGAATTTCATTGAGATAGGAGAGTATCCTTGTAAAGCCAGCAAGAAGGATCAAAGAGCTATCAGGAGACTTACTGTGCAGTTTGTAATATGTGGAGGAAGATTATATAAAAGGGGATATATGGAAGTTAATAAACTTTGCATTGACAAAGAGGAAGGACACGAATTGATGAGAGAGGTTCACAAAGGAGTTTGCGGGCCTCACATGAATGGATTGATGTTAGCTAAGAAGATTCTGCGCCAAGAATACTTTTGGATGACGATGGAGACAGACTGTCACCAGTTTGTTCGAAGATACTGAAAATGCTAAGTCCACGTAAACCTCATGCATGTGCCACCATCTCATCTCTCTAATATGACATCGCCTTGGCCATTTTCAGTTTGGGGAATTAACGTAATAGGGAAGATCACACCCAAAGCGTCGAATGGACATGAGTTCATTCTAATAGCAATTGACTATTTCACAAAGTGGGTAGAAGCTGCCTCCTACTCTGTTTTGAAAGCCTCTCAAGTAGTCAAGTTCATCAGGGAGAGTCTTATCTGTCGATACAGGGTTCCGCACGAGGTAATTTCTGATAATGGTTCCCACTTTCAAGGAGAAGTTTTAGATCTTTTGAAGGAGTATTGAATTGTCAGTCATAAGTCTTCTTCGTATAAACCACAAACCAATTGAGTCGTGGAAGCCGCTAACAAAAATGTGAAGAAGATCCTACAAAAAACAATAAAGGAAAGTAAAGATTAGCCAGAGAAGTTGCCATTTGCACTTTGGGTGTACCGAACGTCAATCAAAACTTCTATCGGTGCAACACCTTATGCACTGGTATATGGGATGGAAGTAGTTCTATCATAGAGTTGGAGATTCAATCCTTGAGCATAATGGCTGAAAGCAATATTCCCAAATCTAAATGGTGTAGACACTCCAATTTGACCCTACCTAATCTTAGGTTAATCTGGGTGAATCCAATGATGAAAACAAGTGGAATGGTGCTTCTGAACAATCCTCAAAAAATGATCCAAACTCGGTATTTGAACCTAATGATAAAAACCTTCAAACTAGTGAAATCACCTTGATCCGTCAACTTCAAAATCTTGAACTGCCATGTTGGAAATTTGGGGTCGCCATGTTTATTGTGGTGACGTACACAAGAAACTCATGAAAACCCTAGCCAAGGCAGTGACCACTACAATCAAACCATGGGGTCGCCAATTTCATTGTGGCGACTACCATAAGAAACCCTTAGAAGTTTGATTTTTGGGGTGACCGCCCTATCCAAACCCAGCAACCGCCAACTCCAAATGGCCTAACGTGTCCCAAAACGTGTCAGCATTTTATTGGTTGAAGAATCCTATAAATATTGTACCCTTGGTACGTTTTTCAGGATAGAATTTTGGTAAGAGATACTCTACCAAAGCATCGAGAGAATACGAATCCCGACGCCGAAAACCCTGGCGAAGCAGCGAGATATTGACCACCGATATTGAAACCCTAACTGGGATTAGATCATCGCTTGAGGATTGGACTATTGATCATCATTCCCCAACTCGAGGAATCACTTGCGATCCACGTATTCTGTTTGGATTCCCGACCTTTCTTTCTCCGTCTTCTATCCTTATGAATGGTCGGATTAACTTCAATTTCAAATTCTCATGTTTCATTTATAGTTGATTTAGTTTGCTATTTTGTTTGTGGAATTGCAAGCATAAAATTAATGTAGTTTGTTATTAGATGTGTATGGTTGCTTAAATGTAGTTTGGCCATTTCTTATGAATTTCTTAGTTGTTATTTTGTTCGCATTGCACATTTAGCACATTATTACTTTTGAATTCATTAAAAATAGTGCTAACATAATTGGCAATTGTGACTTACGATGTCGTTATTGTCAAATTCAATGCACTAACATTCATATGGTAGTAATTATCAATATTATATCTATATTTTATAATTCCTCATTAAACAGCTGTTATATTACTATGTAATGGTCGTTATTTACATTTATTATTTTTCTTTTAATGTTATATTAATTTTTCTTTAATAATATCCCTTTTATTTTTTTTTCTTTTATGCATCAAATCTTTTAATGTTAGTTTAATCTTTTCTTTTTAATGTTAGTTTAATTTTCTCTTTTAAATAGTATTTCTTTTTCTTTTCTTTTATTCAACATCTATTAATGTTAGCATAGTTTCTCTTTTTATAGGATTTATTTTATTTTACTTTTATTTGTTTAGTTCTTATATAAAATTCACAAAATTCGTGATAATAATTAGGGTACTTTTTTTTCTTTTGATTATAATTCTCATTTCTTATTTTTATTTTAGTAGTATTTTCTTGGTTTAATTTTCTTTTGTGAGTTTTCATTTGAATGAATAAAAAATATGTAAAACTCTTGTTGTTAGTTTAATTGTTTTCTTTATTGTTAAGTTTTAATATAGAATTTTCATGCACCTTTTTAGTTTAGCATTTCTCTCTGATAAAAGTTAAATATGTTAATGTAATTCTTTTTTTTATAATATTTGGTAATATGCATTTTTTGTATAATTCATTTAAAATCATATTTATAATAGTTTAGATTATATTGTTAGCAATTTATTTGATTTTAGTGACTTTTAGCATGTTTTATACTCTTTTATTTGAATCATGCCATGTGAGTTTGCTTCATATATTCTTTAGCTAGAAATTGCATTCCGTAGAATTTAGAATTTTTTTATTTGCTTTGTTTTGGCATTCTATATATATATGCTATGTATTTTTTTTATTTGATTTTGAATGTTCTCTATTTACCCCATTTTTTATATTTGCATATATTTGAGAAATCTTGTTAAAAACCAATGATGATTAGTAGAAGTCAACCTCACGATTGGGTGAACGAGGTGTCTAACACCTTTTTCGATCTGTATCTTAACCCCCGGATCCTTTTTTTCTAGTTAATGTTTTAAGGATCAGTGGCCCATTTTTGTTTTTTTTTATTTTTCTCAAAAATTAAGCGGCGACTCTATTTTCAATAAAAAGAATTTTTAAAATTTGACTTTCAAGATGTTAAAATATTTTCTAAACATTTCTTAAAATTCTTTATTTTTGAACAACAACAACCCCCAAAATCCCAGGGCCACAAATGGCAGAGGGACAAGTTTGAGGAATTGCTCCTGTTTGATGAAGGAAGATTTAGGGCGCTGTTTCATATTCAAAGGTATCAGAGGAGAATAGCTCATGTGTTTAATAAGAATGTTAAGTCTCGAAACTTGAAGGAAGGTGACTTAGTCCTCAAAGAGATTAGAGCTCTGATTTTTTTATCCAAAAGACAAATTTAAACCTAATTGGGCTGGACTGTACCTTATCAAAAGTCTGATGTTGGGAGTCGCTACTATTCTTATGGTTCTAGATAGGAACATCTTCTTTACACCAATCAACTCCGACCAACTTAAAAAGTTTTATCCCTGAGAAAAAACCTGCAAAAGGAGAGTATCAATAATCGAATGTAACCCAAGCCTCGAACTACGTTATGGCTGTTGGGGTTGATATACTAAAAACTATATTTTTAGTATTTAATTTTATTTTAATTAATTTTTCATTTTATGAGAATTTTTATGAGTAATGTATGCATATCATTTCTTTATTATGCATAGATATCCAATATTCTGTATAATATTTAATCTGGTATGTAGAGTACGGATTACACACAGAAAATCAAATTTTAGGTTCTTATAGAATCTAAGTTTTATGTTCACAGTTTAGATGAAAATGGACATACCATCAATACGACTGTGGCACAGAATTTTAGTAGGCCTGTTTTGGTTACAGAAAATAGATAATAGCGTCGTCTATTGTTCTGACTCTCTGTGCCAGTACACTTTTTGTATTGAACGGGATATTTGAGGTAATTAATTTTATACTGACTATATAAATTAATTTATACCCCAAGGTTATTATAAATAGTGCTTATCTTCTTAATCCTAAAATAATTATTAATTTGTGTATATTTAATATTCGTTATTTTGATTCATTAGAGGGTATGATCTTATATGAGTCTATATTTCTGGTGAGTTGGATAGCAGTATTATTTATATGGTGAATATTAATTATTGATGGAATCCACGTCCCGAAATATCAGGATTGATGATACCCCCTTAAGGAAGCTTATAAGTTTTGATTGGGCAAAACCTTGCTGATGAATTTAATTATTCGGCGGCCAAATAAAAGTAGACTGGCTTAAGGAATATCAAGATACCGATTAAATTAAATTGTCAGTAATTAAATTTAATTGGCAGTATCGAGAATTTAACGTGAGGAGAAATGGCAAGCATTTAATAATAGGAGCTCAATACTAAATGGTCTTGAGATTATGGGTTAGAATGCAATTATAGTTCTTTAGTGGTATGAACTGTAATTCAATATGTTATGAAAATTGTAGAAGCCGCTGCTGGTTTTCATAATTGCAGATACCGCTATGAGGTTTGCTTAATTGCAGAAACTACTGATACGTGTATGTGTTCCACTTGACGTCATACTCATAATTACTCTCCAGGTCTCTGCTGTAACCCTATATATATGCGGATAGGCTGAACCAGTTTCATAACTTGTCTTCTAAGACTAAAGCTGTCTTGGTTCTGCCGATACAAGTTCTCGGAGGTTTATAGCCCACACTATATTCAGAAATCGCATAAAAAAATACAGTAGAAGATCTAACAGGAACTTCAACTCAGATTCAAATCGTAGTTGAAGATTTGACCTGTAAAATGATATTCTTCTAAGTTAACTTCAGTTGTACGGATTTTATTTTGATCGTTCGTCATCAAAAGTTTTTATCTAGAGCCCGTTTTGGCGTTTTTCAGTCCAGTTAATTTTTTCAGATAATCGTTTGCAAAAATAAAGATCTTGACAGTTTTGCCTCTAACAATTGGTATCAGAGTCGTTTTTTTTTTATTTTTGATTATCGAGGCCAGATAGTTTTAGAACTTTTGCTAATTTTGTTTTGTAGGCATTCTAATCTCGATTTTATGATCGTCATTTATTTTTTCATGTTTGATTGAATAGTGTGAATGATGATTATTTTTTTTAATCACGAAAATTGATCGTGATAGATTGAATGTGAGTCTTCGTGTCATGCCCCAAACTCTGGGTGACGTGAAATACCCACAAACAACCAAATATAATACCCAACCCGAGAATACATTCTCAAATTAAACCATACATGTATTGTGTATAATCGCCAAACGGCTTACAGTACATGGTCCCAACGCCGAAAAACATGTTATCGCATACATTTTCAAAAATGATCTTAAAGAAAGACTACAGGTCTTTCGCCCCTCCAGCAACCCCGGATTAACCTACGTGACTGGTACCTGAAAAAAATTAAAATCCCACACTGTGAGCCAAAGCTCGGCAGAAACCAGACTGGCATGCAGTATAAGCTAAACATTCTCGAAAAATGAAATGCAGTTTTAGACTCTCTTTCAAGCCTTAAAATAATTTGAAAATAGATTTAGATTACGACTCATCAGAGCCAACAAAATGGTTTGATAACACGACTCGCACGAGTCCCAAATATAACAGATATATATGTACATATAGCCCGTGGATATATATATCTAAGCCGGCTCTAACAAGCCCCAACAAGCTACTCATGCAACACATGTACTACGCTCAATACACTATGAGCAACACACCCAACACAACAGATATGCATCACACGCGCTATCTTTAATATCGCGTTCCATCCTTGAAACTATACATATCATTCTAACAGATCATGCCACAGTTAAAGGAAAATAGTAAAAACACATACAAAGGTAACAACTATAGACTCCTGTCCATTACCCTAGACTCGAGTCACACAAACTGGCTTGGTAATGACAAGTTCCATACGGAGTTATAATAACAACGCCATTAACGGAGGCAACCGGCTTAATTTACGGGATAGACCCGAGGATCTAAAGCACCCACACAACACAAGGATCTTCTCGGGCTTTCACTAAAGGACCCCCGCCCCATCTATCACGTGTCTTCTCGGGCTTTCACCGAAGGACCACTGCCCCATCTATCATGTGTCTTCTCGGGCTTTCACCAAATGACCACCGCCCCATCTAATGCATGCCACCCATGCAACGCACGCAACCCGTGCAACATGCATCACATGCATCTGCTCCTCAGAGTCCACATATGCATGCCTATAAAACTATGAGTTTTAAAGCATAAAATCACGTTATACATATCGACAAGAAACTATGTATAACTTCACAATTTGTACATAAATATACTAGAATTATAGATGCACAAAGCCGGTTATAAAGGCACATAGCCATATATAACCTCACATCATGACGCCACCCGTCACATAACTCGACACGACATCACGTGCCACACACACACGTCATCCGCTCACTCAAACAACCCGTTTACTCACCAGGATAGCCAATGATATAGAAAACAAAAACCAAACTTGAAGGTCAACACAACCCAAGCGCTCAAGCGCTCAACCACCGCTCGAGCGGTCCCCAACCGATATAGCACACTGCCACAACCTCGCTCGAGCGCACAACCACCACTCGAGTAGTCTCCTACCAACATACATCTCTGTCACCACCTCGCTCGAGCGGATGACCACCGCTTGAGCAGTCACCCACTGACTCAACTCTCGTCCACTAGCCCGCTCGAGCGCACAACCACCGCTCGAGCAGTCAACGCTGGGAGAAAACCCAAACTAAGAACCCAACCACCAAAACACTAACACCCGACATGGCCAACTCGAACCCACACTCGCCCAACACGGCAACGTGAACCCATACACCCCAAGAAACGAGAAACTTGGTAGAAAGGGCCCACAAGATTGAAAAACAACCTTTTTCCAACATTCGGCCAAAACGGGTGAAAAATGGTTTAGAAATCTTGACATACCTTCACTCTTTTGGTCATAACTTTTTCTACAAAAAGAATTTTTAGGAGAGAGAAGTGTCATTGAAAAGAAGACTTTTGGGGCTTCGATTTAAGTACAAGAACAACCCAATTCCAAGTCCGAATGAGGGAGATAACATAAAAAAAATGACTCTACGCAGCTAGTCCGCTCGAGCAGACATCGGGTGCTCGAGCGAGCTACCACCCGAGAAAAATCCAGATTTTTTTGTTCTTGGTGTTCTAAGCCTCCAAACTCTCCAACGCCCACTATGATGCTTCCAAACACTCATAAACCTACCAATTCGCATATAATAAACTCTCACGGACATACACGAACTCAAACCACCAAAGACCACTGAACGAAAAGCTTCAAAACCCAGTTCACCCCGACCGAAAACACACAAAAGCCTTTTTAAACTAAAACCCAATTTTCTTAAAACAAAATCAGATCTATAGCAATCTAACCGTTAAAAACACACACGATTACACGTAACACCCTTATAAGACATGAGAGTCTAGAATCCTACCTTGGTGAGTTAAAAACTCGACGCTTCGAACCACGTGCAAAATTGAGCCTCGCCGGAATGAAATTCCGTCCGGATGAACGCGTAGCTCAACGTGCCAAAAGCAAGAATTCGCTGTTTGATTGTTAAAAATTGAGCCCCGGGCCCCCGAAAACTTAGAGAGAAGGCAGAGAGAAAAAGAAAACTTACTGGAGAAGTTTTGAAAATATCTTTTAAAAATATCTAACTCCAGATATTTGTAGGCCTCCAAAATATCTTTTTTTAAAATTTTTTGAAATTCGCACTGTAACATCCCATGGCCCCAGAAACCTGCCCCGCATGCATATCTAACCCCGATCATGCATCAAAAGCATATAAAAACATGCCATCACATAAAAACGAAACGCGCGTCGAAAAATGTCGAAAAAAAAGAAAACAGGTCAGGGTTTCACACTTCAGGACATAGGATCGATGTAATAGCTAACTTTATATTTTTAAATATCTGTTTAGATTATTTTAAAAAAATTTGAACATGTCCAAGAACACGAAGAACAGAGGCGACATAGCGGTGGTTCGGGTTTTGACGGGCCACAGATAGCGGTAAGATTTTAATGGTTTTAAACGGTTTTTTCAAGTGAGTTTTTTTGCAATATTTATGTATAAAAAATAGCATAAAAAACAACTCAAAATAGCAATAAAAAATTACCAAAATAGCCCAGTTCTGAAAGCTTTGCCGGTGGCGGTTTGGCAGCGATTTTTATGATTTTTGGACCCTTTTTGGGATTGTTTTTTAGGAAGTTTTTTAAACATAAAATGGCATTAAAACATAACTCAAAATACTGTAAAAAAATCAGAAAAAAACTAGGTCAAAAAAAGCATTAAAAAAGAAAAAAGCAGTAGCATGTATTTTTGGCGGCGACGGCGCTACAATAGCAGCTTTTAGGAAGTTTTCTGACAGTTTTTTGAGCTGTTTTTGAGTAAATTTTTTGACGAAGAGATTTTACTTTTCAAGATCTTTCCAACGATATGAAATACGTCGAAAACGGAGTTCGGATGAGGTCGGAACGGTCTCGAGAAGTTGGCGGTTAAAGGCGGCGGCACTGTGAGCGACGGCAGTCTGTTCTATGCCATTTTATGGCAGTTTTTTGGGCTCTTTTTGAGTAGTTTTTTTCATAAAAAAATATAACTTTTTGAGAGCTTTCTTTTGATATGAAGTACGTCAAAAATCGAGTTCGGAAAGAGGTCGAAAAAG
This sequence comes from Heliamphora ciliata, assembly GCA_032360265.1. NCBI lineage: Eukaryota > Viridiplantae > Streptophyta > Magnoliopsida > Ericales > Sarraceniaceae > Heliamphora > Heliamphora ciliata. The sequence continues at coordinate 1,428,289 of JAUMHN010000016.1, read as the reverse complement.
TCCCGAGAAGTTGGCTGCGCAGCGCTGTTGTGGGTCGCAGCGTTTTTTGAGGTTCAGGCCATTTTTCTGGCCATTTTTGAGCCGTTTTCAGCAGTTTTTTTTTTATAAAAAAAACCATATTTTGAGTGCTTTCGAAAGATAAAAAACTCGTAAAAAACGGAGCTCGGATGAGGCGGCAAGAGTCGCCTGATGGCTGCGGCAAGGCGGCGTCGGCGGTGGCTGGTGGTCGTACGGAGTTTCTCTCTCCCGGGGTTGCTTTGTGTTAATTTTTTGATGTATACAAGACTGATATGATATATTAGTATATATCAGATAATATCAAGGAAGTCTGATGCAATCAGGACACTGAATCAGAGGCGAACAGGGATTGAAATAGCTGATTCTCTTAGAAAGACTGAAACACCTCAGTGTTTCGCTTGGATCATAAAATCAGGATATATACATATCATGTTTATAAATATATGAACTGCATGGATGATTGCATATTTATTTTATTTATCCTGTTAATTTAATTAATTAAAAAATTCAGTTTTAATTAAAATGTTTTGTAATAGAAAATAAAATTAAGTTTTTTTAATTAATTAATTTTAATTAACTGATAAAACTTTAGATATTTTATTTTATTTATAAAATATCACATTTAAGATAATTTATTTTAAATCGGATATCTTGAAAAAACGTAAAAATTAATTCTGAATTTTAAATTAATTAAATAAAAAAATGTTTAATCAAAATAAATGATTATTTTTCAAAAAATATAGAAAAAAAAATAAAATAAATAAATGCGTTAAATCACTACCTTAGTTAAAAAGCTGGAGAAAAAACTGTGCATTTATTAAATTTTATTTATTACGCATTTAAACACAAAAAGATGATTTGATAAACCAGAATTCTTGGAATCGTGTACACAGAAAGATATTTGATTCTTTCAGATCGTGTGACTTTCGAAATTAATAAATTTATTTTAATTAAATAAATTTTTATAACCATCAAAAAATATTTTAAAAATCTAAATGGGAGAGAAAACTTATTCACAGATAAATCCTGCGGTCTCTATCACCAGTTTGTAGGCGATGAAATTAAACCCTGTGTGTTGGTAGTAATGCATTGTTTCCCATAGGACAGATTAATTGTGGTATCGCTAGTACAAACCTTCTTTAGGAATAATACTAGATAATTATTAGTGTGGATCACTTCTACATTTGAAGGGTTCATTGCAAAGCGATTGATTTGAAATTAGATGGGGGTTATTACTTAGCTGTATATAATAGTATCCTCTCCATATGAGTCACTGCTATTATATACTGGACCGAAAGTATGTCAGCTATTTAATTTTACTTGGCATGATCAGTTGTCTAGATAATAACATTAAAAGGAATTGGCCTATCTGGTCTTATGAAAGATAGTAGACGTTCTTCCATCGAGCCATGCTATTCTCAGGTTGTTAGGCTGCTGGCGAATTAATTTTAAAATGGTAGAGGGAACCAAATTAAAATAAATTTAAAATTTTGTTCATTATAATTAACGATTTTTTTAATTATGTGATTCTTAGGATTAAAATGGCTTTCAACCCACTCGTTTTAATACTCAAAGAAAATAAACTAATGGGACTGAATTTTGTTGACTGAAAATATAACTTATATATAGCTTTAACTACAAATGGTATTCTCTCAATACTAGAAAATGTGTTTTTTTTCTTAAAAAGGTTCTTCATTTGAGCCAAAAGGCGTGAAGAAGAAATAGTTTTAGAAACGGGGAGACACGGTTTTCAGGGTGGTTAGTGAGCCACAAACTGATGTGAAAAAATCGAAAGGCAGATGTTTTCACTGCAACCAGACCCGACACTAGAAAAATCTATATCCAGTATTTCTCAAAAGACAGAACAAACAAGGTAATTTTTATTCACTGGTTGTGACTGGTTGTAAAACACATATTTAGCAGTGTTATCTACCGGTACCTAGTGTGTAGATACGAGAGCCACTAATTATGTCTATAATTCATTGCAAGGGTTACAGGAAATCTGATAACTTAGTGATTGGGAGATTTACCTGCATATGGGCAATAATGCAAAGATAACAGCAATTGCAGTAGAAGATGTCACTCTCAATTTTGGTAGAGATCGGGTTTTAATATTGAGAGATTGTCTTTATATACCTGCCATTAGAAGGAACTTAGTTTTCGTTTCTGGATTGGCTAAAGATCGATATTTGGTTTATTTTAATGACTCTGTGGTTATTAAGGATAATAAATGGGTTATCTGTTCTGGAACATTGGTGGATATTTTTATATTATTACTCCAACCTCTCCTATACTGCAACTGACTGAAATAAATAATACATCTATATTACCATATAAGAGAAAATTTTCTTTTTTAATGAATCAAACGTTTCTTTGGAATTTACGCTTGGGCTATATTAATCTAAAAAGGATAAACATACTGGTAGCAGATGAACTTTTGAGTTCATTGGAAATGAAGGCACTTTTAGTCTGTGAATCTTTCTTAGAGGGTAAGATGACCAAAAGACCCTTTTGGGCTAAAGGCTATAGAGATAAAAAAATCGTTGGAGCTGGTTCACTCTAATGTGTGTGGTCCTATAACAATCTGTGCTAGAGGTGGCTTTGAGTACTTCATCAGTTTCATTGATGACTACTCAAGGTATGGATACATTTACCTGATGCACCGTAAGTTTGAATGCTTTGAGAAATTCAAAAAATTCAAGACGGAGGCGGAGAAGGGTCTGGGTAAAAGTATTAAATCATTTCGATCTGACCGTGGTGGAAAATACTTCTTTGAAAAGTTTAAGGACTACTTGTCATTAGAGGAGATTACATCCCAATTAACTATACCTGGCACTTCGCAGCAGAATGGTATAGCAGAAAGAAGGAATAGGACTCTTATGGAAATGGTAAGGTCCATGATGAGTTATTCAGGTTTACCCGATTCGTTTTGGGGACTCGCTTTAGAGACAGCGGCTTACATTCTGAACTTGGTACCTCCTAAGCCAGTACCTTTTACTCCCACAAAATTGTGGACCGGGTGTAAGCCTAGTCTGAAACACATTCGAATTTGAGGGTGTCCAGCACATGTATTGAAAGGGAATGCGAGTACATTAGAACCGAGGACAGAAGTCTGTTTCTTTGTAGGGTATCCCAAGGGAACAAAGGGTGGTCAGTTTTATAATCCTAAGGATCATAAGGTCATTGTTAGCACCAATGCCCAATTCTTAGAAGAGGATTATATTATAGATCATAGGCCCAAAAGCAATATTATTCTGGAAGAACTAAGAGGAAACACCAGTAGAACGGAAGAACAAGTCACTGATATCTCATTACCTCATCGTAGTGAGAGAATTATCGGGACAGGTGCAAATAAAAAATAGGGTGCTGATGCATAGGGTTCTGACTCTACACAGCGTGTTACAGTTAGTACACAGACATAGGTAGTGCCTTGTCGTAGTGGGAGGATTATTCATCAACCTAACTGGTATATGTTCTTGAGAGAGTCTTTTGACAAGATCCCGACAGAACTAGATACCGAGCTCTGTAACTACAATGAAGCACTTCAAGACAAAGATGCAGATCTTTGGTTAAGGGCTATGAATTCAGAGATGGCATCTATGTATTCCAATTAGGTCTGGAAACTTGTAGAACCACTCGAATGGATAAAATCTATTGGATGCAAATGGATCTACTAGAGGAAGAGAGGAGCAAACAGGAAGGTTGAAACCTTCAAAGTTAGGCTTGTTGCTAAACGGTTCACTTAGAAAGAAGGGATCAATTATGAGGAAACCTTTTTGTCGGTAGTCATGCTTAAGTATATTCAGATTCTCTTATCCATTGTCACTTATTTCGATTACGAAATCTGGCAAATAGACGTCAAGACAGCTTTCCTTAATAGAAGTCTTGACGAGTGTATCTATATGATACAACCAGCCAAATTCATTACAAAGGGCTAAGAACACATGTTGTGTAAGCTTAAGAAATCTATTTATGGAGTTAAGTAGGCATTAAAGTCTTGGAATACTCGTTTGATCAAGCAATTAAATCTTATGGTTTTGATCAAATTCCAGATGAGTCCTGTGTATACAAGAAGCGTGACGGAAGCGTAACGCAAGTGTGGTGATCTTTCTAGTACTTTATGTAGACAATATCTTGCTTATCAAAAATAATGTGAGCACATTATTTACGGTTAAAGTATGATTATTTGGACAGTTCGATATGAAGGACTTAGGAGAAGCCAATCAATCCTTGAGATCAAGCTTGTGCGAGATTGAAAACAAAGGATGATGGGCTTATCACAAGAAAAATATATCGATGATATCCTTGCTCGTTTTAGCATACAGGATTCTAAAAAAGGGTTTCTCCCTTTCAAGCATAGAATCACTCTATCCAAGGATCAGTGTCCTAAGACACTTGACGAGATAGAGAAGATGAAGGCGGTTCTTTATGTTTCAGCAGTAGAAAGCCTCATGTTTACTATGCTTTGCACTAGACCCGACATCTGCTTTGTCGTTGGCATGGATAGTTGATATTAGTCTAATCTAGGGCAGGAGCATTGAACTGTGATAAATAATATAATTAAGTACCTGAAAAGGACTAAAGATTATATGTTGGTTTATCAGGCAGACAGTCTAATACCTTTGGGGTACATAGACTCAAATTTTCAGTCAGACATAGACCTTACATCAGGAGACAACCTTGCAGATCTTTTACAAAGAGCTTATCGACTATGACTTTTGATAGTCATGTAGAGGGCATGAGAGTCAGATGTGTGACAGCATGATTTTGAGTATAAGTGAGAGATCGTTAAGATTGGTATACTGAAAACCATGTTTTTAGTATTTAATTTTATTTTAATTTTATTTTATAAGAATCTTTCTGAGTAATATACGCATATCATTTCTTTTTTATGCATAGATGTCCAATATTCTGTATAATATTTAATCTAGTGTGTAGAGTACGGCCTACACACAGAAGATCAAATTTTAAGTTCTTACAGAATATAAGTTTTATGTTCATAGTTTAGATGGAAAAGAACATACCATCGGTACGACTGTAGCACAGAGTTTTAGTAGGCATGTCTTGGTTACAGGAAACAGAAAATAGCGTCGTCTATTGTTCTGACTCTCTGTATCAGTACACTTTGTGTGTATTGAATGAGACATTTTGGGTAATTAATTTTATACTGACTTATATAAATTAATTCACATTCTAAGGTTATTATGAATAGTGCTTATCCTCTTAATCCTGAAATAATTATTGATTTGCGTATATTTAATATTCGTTGTTTTAATTCATTAGAGGGTGCGATCTTATATGAGTCTATATTCTCGATGAGTTGGATAGCGGTATTATTCATATGGCGAATATTAATTATTGACAAAATTCACTTTCCAAAAGATCGAGATTAACGATACCCCCTTAAGAAAGTTTATAAGTTTTGACAAGGTCAAACCTTACAGGTGGATTTAATTATCCGACGATCAAATAAGTTAAGCAGAAGGGTTTAAGGAATATCAAGATGCCAATTAAATTAAATTGTCAGTAATTAAATTTAATTAGCGTGTATCGAAAATCTTAATGTGGAGAGAAATGGTAAGCATTTAATAATAGGAGCTCAATGGTATATGGTCTTGAGATTATGGGTCAGAGTGCAATTATAGTTCTTTAGTGGTGTGAATTGTAATTTAGTATTTTATGA
>JAUMHN010000016.1:1383895-1419694 GCA_032360265.1 Heliamphora ciliata | reverse complement strand
TTATGGGTCAGAGTGCAATTATAGTTCTTTAGTGGTGTAAACTGTAATTCAGTATTTTATGAAAATTGTAGAAATCGTTGCTGTCTTTCCATAATTATAGAAATCGCTGGTAAGTATCTGTGTTTCACTGGAAGTCTTACTCATAATTACTCCCCAGGTCCCTACTGTAGCCCTATATATATGTGGGTAGGCTAAACCAGTTTCATAGATTATATTTTGTCTTTCAAGACTAAAGATATCTGGGTTCTACTGGTACGAGTTCTCGATAGTCTGTAACCCACACTACATTCGAGAATCGCGTAAGAAAATACAGTAGAAGATCTGACAGGAGTTTCAAGTCAGAATGTAATCGTAGTTAAAGAATCGATGGACAAAAGATATTGTTCTAAATAAACTTTGGTTACACGGGTTTTATTTTGATCGTTCGTTGTCAAAAGTTTTATCTGGAGCTCATTTTGACGTTTGCCCGTTTAGTTATTTTTTTTTTATCAAAAATCGTTTACAAAAATAATAATCTTGCCAGTTTTGTCTCCAATAATTGGTATCGGAGCCATTGTGTTTTTTGTTTACGGTTATCCGGGTCGGGTAGTTTTAGAACTATTACTGATTTTGCTTTGCAGACGTTCTAAATTCTCGTTTTATGATCATCTTTTATTTTCATGTTTGATTGAATGCATAGAAGATGATTTAATTTTTTTTTTTAATCACGAAGGTTGATCGTGGTAGATTGATTGTGAACTCTTCGGAGGTATAAGATCAATGTAAAATTTGTTGTTCTTCGGTTTCTAATTTTTTTTATTTTATGTAATAAAAACTATATGTATATGAAGAACAATCGAAGAACAGCAACCGTTCTTCAAACAGTTTTTTTTTCGATTAAATAAAAAAAAGGAGGAAGAAGAGCACAAGCGGCATTGTTCGGAACAAAAGCAAACTGTTTCGGCTTTGAAAGAGCACTGTTTCGGTAAAAATATTCCAAACACAAAACCGATTTGCCAAACGCAGCGTAAGGCTGCGGAGACCTTAAACAGAAGCTTGATCATGAAGCAGTGATTTTCGTCCACAACAGCACCGACACAGCATCGCAGCAGCAATTCCAAATAGCAACAGGCTTCAGCAGCGGTTTCCAATCACAAAATATGCCGGCGGTTTCCAAGACTATTTCGGTGGTTTTCCCAAAGAAACACAGCAGCGCTGAATTAATTCTAGAACACTGTTTGAAGCTTGAATGACAAACAATGATTTTTAATTCCAAAATCAAGTGCAGCGGTTTCTGAATAAACAGCACAACAGTGTAGCGGTTCTCAAATCAGTAGCGCCGGATACCAAACAGTACAAACAGCGGAACTGTTTTCACCACAGAAAGCGGCGCATATGCCGACGGATTTCAAGCATTGCAATTCAGTAGGCGTTGTTTACCGAATACTGTTGTGGTGCAAATCCAAATAGTGGAGCAATTTCAGTAGCGTCAAACAGGGCGCAATTCTAGGTGGCTAAACCAAAAGCAGCGGTTTCCCAGGCATTCCGGGCTGTTTGGTTGGTTGCGGCTTTAAAACGTAGTTGTTTTTGAAAAGGCTGCTATTTTTAAACAAAGCAGATTTTTTTAAGAAAAAGTAATTTTTTTTAAAGAACCGCAGCACCATACATGGGGCAATCCCAGGCTGTTCGGTTGGTATTTTTTTTAAAGACAGCTGTGAGGCTTATCTTCTTCATATACGTTGATCGAGAAGTTGTATATCATATCAAAAAATCTTAATGCAATTGAGATACAAAAAGTTGATTTAAAAAAGAATTAGTGAAGGTTATCATTTTTAACAAAAGACTAAAACTCTTTAGAGTTTCAGATGGAACATAAAATTGGAATATATTTATTATATTTTGCATTTAATTTTTTTATTAACTGCGTGAATGATATATATTAATTTTATTTATTCTGTTAATTTAATTAATTTAAAATTTCAGTTTTAATTAAAATATTTTGTAATGAAAAATAAAACTAATTTTTTAATTAATTAATTTTAATTAAATAGAAAAATTTTAAATATTTTATTTTTTACAAAATATCACGTTTAAAGATAATTTTTTTAAATTGGACATCTTAAAAAAAACGTGAAAATTAATTTTAAATTTTGTATTAATTAAATGAAAAAATGTTTAATCAAAATAAATTATTATTTTTTAAAAAATATAAAATAAAAAATAAATAAATAAATGCCTTTAATCACTGCTTTAGCTGAAAAGCTACAGGAAAAATTGTGCATTTATTAAATTTTATTTGTTACGCATTTAAACACGAAAAGAGGTTTGATAAATCAAAATATTTGAAAACGTGTACACAGAAAAATATTTGATTTTTTCAGATCGTATGACTTTCGAAACTAATAAATTTATTTTAATTAAATAGATTTTTATAACCTTCAAAAATGTTTTAAAAATTTAAGTGGGAGAGAAAATTTATTCGCAGATAAATCTTGTGGTCTCCATCACCAGTTTGTAAGCGATGTAATTAAACCCTGCATGTTGACAGTAAGACCGTTCTCCCCAACAAACAGATTAATTGCTGTATCGTCAGTACAAACCTCCTTTAAAAATAATTATTGATAATTGTTAGTGTGGATCACATTTTTATTTAAAGGGTTCATTGTGAAGCGATGATTTGGGTTAGGCGATGGTTAACACTTAGCTGTATATAATAGTATTCTCTTCATCTAAGTCACAGCTATTATATACTGGATTGAAACTATGTCAGCTATTTAATTTTACTTGGTATAGTCAGTTGACTAAATAGTAAAATTAAAAGAAATTGGTCTGTCTGGTCTTATGATGGATAGTAGACGTCCACCCATCATGGCATACTATTCTCAGGTAACCAGGCTGTTGGTGAATTAATTTTAAAATGGTAGAGGAAACCAAATTAAAATGAATTCAAAATTTTGCTCGTCATAATTAACGGTATTTTAATTATGTGATTCTCAGAATTAAAATGATTTTCAACCCACTCGCTTTAATACTTAAAGAAAACAAACTAACGGGACTAAATTTTGTTAACTGAAAATGTAACTTAGATATAGTTTTAACTAAAAATGGTATTCCTTCAATTCCAGGAAATGTGTTTGTTTCTGAAAAAGGTTTTTCTTCTGAGTCGAAAGGTATGAAAAAGAAAAAGTTTTAGAAACAGTGAGACACAGTTTTCAGGGTAATTAGTGGGCTACGGATTGGTGTGAAAAAGCCGAAAGGCAGATGTTTTCACTATAACCAGACCCGGCACTGAAAAAAGTTACGTCCAGTATTTCTCATAAGGCAGAACTAACAAGATAATTTATGTTCATTGGTTATAGAAACATGTTTAGCAGTGTTATCTACCGGTACTTGGTGTGTAGATACGGGAGCCACTAATTATGTCTGTAATTCATTGTAGGGGTTCTAGAAATTGTGAGATTTACCTGCATATGGGTAATAATACAAAAGTAACTGCAGTTGTAGTAGGAGATGTCAATCTCAGTTTTGGTAGAAATCGGGTTTTACTATTGAGAGATTGTCTTTATATACTTGCCATTAGAAGGAACTTAATTTTTACTTCTAGATTGGCTAAAGATGGATATTTAGTTTATTTTAATAACTTTGTGATTATTAAGGATAATAAACGGGTTATCTGTTCTGATACATTGGTGGATGAGTTTTATATTATTACTCCAATCTCTCCTACACTACAACTAACTGAAATGAATAACACATCTACTTTACCATATAAGAAAAAGTTTTCTTCATTAATGAACCAAATGTTTCTTTAGCACTTACACTTTGGTCATATTAATCTAAAAAGGATAAATAAACTGGTAGCAGATGGATAGTTGAGTTCATTAGAAGTGGAGACACTTTCAGTCTGTGAATCTTGCTTAGAGGGTAAGATGACTAAGAGGTCCTTTTCGGCCAAAGGCTATAGAGTTAAAGAACCATTAGAGCTGGTTCATTCTGATGTGTGTGGTTCTATGACAATACGAGCTAGAGGTGGCTTTGAGTGCTTCTTCAGTTTCATTGATGACTACTCAAGGGATGGATACATTTACCTGATGCACCGTAAGTCTGAATGTTTTGAGAAATTCAAAGAATTCAAGGCAGATGCAGAGAAGAGTCTAGGTAAAAGTATCAAATCACTATGATCCGACCGTGGTGGAAAATACCTCTTTGGAGAATTTAATGACTACTTGTCATTAGAGGAGATTACATCCCAGTTGACTGCACCTGGCACTCCGCAGCAGAATGGTGTAGCAGAAAAAAGGAATAGGACTCTTATGGAGATGGTAAGATCTATGATGAGTTAGTCAAGTTTAATCGATTCGTTTTGGGGACTCACTTTAGAAATAGCAGCTTATATTCTGAATTTCGTGCCTTCTAAATTAGTACCTTCTACTCCCACAGAATTATGGACTGGGCATAAGCCTAGTCTAAAACACATTCGTATTTTGGGGTGTCCACCACATGTGCTGAAATAGAACATGGGTAAGTTAGAACTGAGGAGGAAAGTTTGTTTCTTTGTAGGGTATCCCAAAAGAACGAAGGATAGTCTATTTTATAACCCTAAGGATCATAAGGTCATTGTTAGCACTAATACCCGATTCTTAGAATAGGATTATATTATGGATCACAGATCCAATAGCAAAATTATTCTGAAAGAAGTTAAAGAAAATACCAGTAGAACGGAAGAGGAACCACAAGTCATTAATATTCCATTATCTCGTCGTAGTGGGAGGATTATCGGGACATGTGCAAATTAAGAATAGGGTGCTGATGCACAGGGTTCTGATTCTGCACAGCGTGTTACTACTAGTACACAAACACAGGTAGTGCCTCGTCGTAGTGGGAGGGTTGTTCATCAACCTAACCGGTATATGTTCTTGGGAGAATCTTTTGGTAGAATCTCGACAAAACTAGATACCGAGCCATGTAAATACAATGAAGCTCTTCAAGAAAAAGATGCAGATCTTTGGCAAAAGACTATGAATTCAGAGATATAATCTATGTATTCTAATCAGATCTTGAAACTTATAGAACCCCCCAAAAGGATAAAATCCATTGGATGCAAGTGGATCAATAAAAGAAATAGATGAGCAAACGGGAAGGTTGAAACCTTCAAAACTAGGCTTGTTGCTAAAGGATTCACTCAGAAAGAACGGATCGACTATGAGGAAACCTTTTCACCATTAGCCATGCTTATGTCTATCCGAATTCTCTAATCGATTCTCGCACATTTTGATTATAAAATCTGACAAATTGATGTCAAGATAACTTTTCTTAATAGAAGTCTTGACGAGTGTATCTATATGATACAACTAGACGGATTCATTAGAAAGGGCCAAGAGCACATGTTATGCAAGCTTAAGAGATTCATTTATTGACTTAAGCAGGTATCGAGATCTTGGAATACTCGGTTTATCAAGCTATAAAGTTTTATAGCTCTGATCAAAGTCTGGATGAGTCCTGTGTGTACAAGAAGCGTAACGAAAGCGTGGTGATCTTTCTAATACTTTATGTAGATGATATCTTACTCATTAGAAACGATGTGGGGGCATTATCTACGGTTAAAGTATAATTATATGGGTAGTTCAATATGAAGGATTGGGGAGAATCCAGTCACATCCTTGAGATCAAGCTTGTGCGAGATTGGAAACAAAGGATGATGGGCTTATCACAAGCAAAATATATCGATGATATCCATACTCATTTTAGCATGCAGGATTTCAAGAAAGGGTTTTCCCCTTTCAGGTATGGAATCACTCTATCCAAGGATTAGTGTCCTAAGACACCTGATGAGATAGAGAAGATGAAGGCGGTTCCTTATGCTTCGACAGTAGGAAGCCTCACGTATGTTATGCTTTGCACTAGACCCGACATTTTCTTTACCGTTGGCATGGTTAGCAGATATCAGTCTAACCCAAGACAGAAACAATAGACTACAGTAAAAAATATAATCAAATACCTAAAAAAGACTAAGAATTATATGTTGGTTTACCAGACAGACGTTCTAGTACCTTTGGAGTACACAGACTTAGATTTTCAATCAGACATAGAGCTTGCATCAGGAGACAACCTTCCAGATCCTTTACAAAGAGCTTACCGACTAAGACTTTTGATAGTCATGTAGAGGGCATGGGAGTCAGATGTATAGCAGCATAGTTTTGAATATAAGTGGGAGATTGTTATGGTTGGTATACTGAAAATCATGTTTTTAGTATTTAATTTTATTTCTTAATAAAATTAATTTTTCATTTTATGAGAATCTTTATGAGTAATGTTTGTATATTATTTCTTTAATATTATGCATAGATGTCCGATATTATATATAGTATTTAATTTGGTGTGTAGAGTACGACTTGCACACAGAAGATCAGATTTTAAGTTCTTGCAGAATATAAGTTTTATATTCACAGTTTAGATGGAAGTGGGCATACCATCGGTACGACTATAGCACAGAGTTTTAGTAGACATGTCTTGGTTACAGGGAACAGATAATAGCGTCGTCTATTGTTCTGACTCTCTGTACTAATACACTTTGTGTGTATTAGACGGAATATTTAGGATAATTAATTTTATACTGACTATATAAATTAATTTACACCCCGGTATTATTATGAATAGTGCTTATTCTCTTAATCTTAAAATAATTATTAATTTGCGTATATTTAATATTCGCTGTTTTGATTAATTAGATAGTGCGATCTTATATGGGTCTATATTCTTAGTGAGTTAGATAGCGATATTATTTATATGGCGAATATTAATTATTGACGGAATTTTCATCCCGAAAGATCGGGATTGACGATACCCCATTAAGGAAGCTTATAAGTTTTGACCGGACCAAACCCTGCAGATGGATTTAATTATTCGACGGTCAAATGAGTTAGGTAGAAGGACTTAAGGAATACCAAGATGCCGATTAAATTAAATTGTCAGTACTTAAATTTAATTGGCAAATATCATGAATCTTAACGTGGGGAGAAATGGTAAGCATTTAATAATAGGTGCTCAACGCAAGAAGGTCTTGAGATTATAGTTCTTTAGTAGTGTGAACTGTAATTCAGTATTTTATAAAAATTACAGAACCGTTGTTGTCTTTCCATAATTACAGAAACCGCTAGTAGGTATCTGTGTTCCACTGGAAGTCTTACTCATAATTACTCCCCAGATCTCTACTGTAGCCCTATATATTTGTGGATAGGCTGAACTAGTTTCATAGAACATATTTTGTTTTTCAAGACTACAGATATCTGGATTCTGCCGGTACGAGTTCTTGATCGTCCGTAACCCACACTACGTTCGAGAATCGCGTAAGAGAATACAGTAGAAGATCTGACAGGAGTTTCAACTCAGAATCAAATCGTAGTTGAAAAATCGATCGATAAAAGGTATTCTTCTAAATTAACTTTGGTTGCACAGGTTTTATTTTGATCGTTCGTCGTTAAAAGTTTTATCTAGAACCCGTTTCGGCGTTTGTCAGTCCAATTATTTTTCTATCGAAAATTATTTACAAAAACAATTATCTTGGCGGTATTGCCTCCAACAATAGCTAGTTTCTATTTTTAATATATCTGTTTAGATTATTTAAGAACATGTTGAACATATCCAAGAACACGAAGAACGGCGGTGGCGGCATCGGCGATGGTTCGGGTTTGAACGAGTCACGGATCGCGGTAAGTTTTTAATAATTTTAAACATTATTTGCAGTGAGTTTTTTTCAGTCTTTATGCATTAAAAACAGCTTAAAAACAAGTCAAAACAACAAAGAAAAATCACTAAAACAACCCGATTTCGACGACTTTGCCTGTGGCGGTCTGGCGACAGTTTTAATGGCTTTTCGGGCCATTTTTGAGATTTTTTTGGGTAATTGTTTAGGCATAAAATAGCAGTAAACATACCTTAAAATACTGTTCAAAATCCAGATAAAACTGGGCCAAACAACGCACAAACAGGCGACATTCCGGCGGCAGTGGCAGTGCTATTCGGGGCTATTTTCAAGACGTTCTTCGAAACAATAGGTTGTTGGATATTTGAGCTATTTTTTCAAAAAAAAATTAGTACCAAAGAACCACCGAAAAAAGCCCAAATGGGCTACAGATTGGGCAGCAGCGCGCATAGGGCGGTGGCAGCAGCTTCAGGTTGTTTGTTTGGCAGTTTTTCAGACTGTTTTCAAGCAGATATTTTGACAAAAAAAATTTCATATTTTGAGAGATTTTCGAAGGTATAAAATTTGTCGAAAACGGAGCTCGGATGAGGCCTTAGTGGCTAGTGGTGGCTGGTGGTTTTTTCTCTCCCGGAGCTATTTTTCCTGCATTTTCAGATACATATGAGACTCGTATGATATATACTGATATATCAAATAGTATCAGGAAGACCTGGTGCAATCAGGATACAAAATCAGAGACGAACAGGGATTGGTACAGCTTATTCTCTTTGGAAGACTTAAACACCTCAGCGTTTCACTTGGATCATAAAATTGGGATAAATGCATGTCGCGTTTATATATATGAACTATGTGGATAATTGAGAATCTGTTTCATTTATCCTATTTATTAAATTAATTCAAAAATTTAGTTTTAATTAAAATATTTTGTAATGAAAAATAAAATTAAATTCTTTTTAATTAATTAATTTTAATTAAATAAAAAAATTTTAGATATTTTATTTTTTAAAAAATATCACGTTTAAGATGATTTTTCATAAAATCGGATATTTTAAAAAAACGTGAAAATTAATTCTGAATTTTAAATTAATTAAATGAAAAAATATTTGATCGAAATAAATTATTATTTTTTTAAAAATGTGGAACAAAAAATAAAATAAATAAATACCTTTAATCACTACCTTACCTAAAAAGCTGAAGAAAAAACTGTGCATTTATTAAATTTTATTTATTACGCATTAAAACATGAAAAGATGATTTGATAAATCAGAATCTTTTGAATTGTGTACACGGGAAGATATCTTATTCTTTCAGATCGTGTAATTTTTGAAATTAATAAATTTATTTTAATTAAACAAATTTTTATAACCTTAAAAAATATTTTAAAAATTTAACTGGGAGAGAGAATTTATTCACAGATAAATCATGTGATCTTCATCACCAGTTTGTAGGCGATGCAATTAAACCATGCGTGTTGGCAATAAAGCCTTCCTCTCCATCGGACAGATTAATTACGGTATCACCAGTACCAATCTCTTTTAGGAATAATTCTGAATAATTGTTTAATATAAATCACTTCTCCATCTGAAGGATTCATTACGAAACGATTGATTTAGAATTATGTGATGGTTAATAATTAGCTGTATATAATAGTATTCTCTCCATCTGAGTCACTGCTATTATATACTGGATCAAAACTATGTCAACTATTTAATTTTATTTGGTAGGGTCAGTTCTTTAGATAGTAAAATTAAAATAAATTGGCATGTCTGGACAAACGATGGATAGTAAACGTCCACCCATCTTGGTATACTATTCACAAGGATCCAGACTACTGGCAAATTAATTTTAAAATGGTAGAGGAAACCAAATTAAAATGAATTCAAAGTTTTTTGCTCATCATAATTAACAGTATTTTAATAATGTGATTCTCAAGATTAAAATAGTTTTCAACCCACTCGCTTTAATACTTAAAAAAAACAAACTAACATGACCAAATTTCTTAACTGAAAATATAACTTGGATATAGTTTTAACTATCAATGGTATTTCTTCAATACCAGAAAATGTGTTTGTTTCAGAAAAAGGTACGTCCTCGAGATCAAAAGGTATAAAGAAGAAAAAGATTCAGAAATACAGAGACACGATTTTCAAAATAGTTAGTGGGCCACGAACTTGTGTGAAAAAGTGAAAAGACAAATGTTTTTGCTGTAACCAAATATGGCACTAGAAAAAGTTACGTCCAGTATTTTTTATAAAGTAGAACAAATAGGATAATTTATGTTCACTGGTTGTGGAAACATGTTTAGCAGTGTTATCTACCGATACCCGGTGTGTAGATACGGAAGCCACTAATCATGTCTGTAAATCATTGCAGGAGTTCCAAGAAACTCGACAACTCAGTGATGGAAAATATACCTACATATGGGCAATAATACAAAGGTAACATCAGTTGAAGTGGGAGATGTTACTCTAAGTTTTGGTAGAGATCGGATTTTAATATTGAGAGATTGTCTTTATGTACCTTCCTTTAGAATGAACTTAGTTTTCGTTTTTAGATTGGTTATAGACAGATATTTGATTTATTTTAATAACTCTATAGCTGTTAAGGGTAATAAACAGGTAATCTGTTCTGGTACATTGGTAGATAATCTTTATGTTATTACTCTAATTTCTTCTACACTGCAACTAATTAAAATGAATAACATATCTAATTTACCATATAAAAGAAAGTTTCCTTCTTTAATGAACCAAACGTTTTTTTGGCACTTACGCTTGGATTATATTAATCTAAAACGGATAAACAGACTGGTAGCAGATGGACCATTGAGTTCATGGGATGTGGAGATACTTTCAGTCTGTAATCTTGCTTAGATGGTAAGATGATCAAGAGGCTATTTTTCGGCCAAAGGCTATAGAGCTAAAGAACCGTTGGAGCTAGTTCATTCTAATGTGTGCAATCCTATAACAATCTGGGCTAGAGGTGGCTTTAAGTACTTCGTTAGTTTCATTGATGACTACTCAAGGTATGAATACATTTACCTGATGCACTGTAAGTCTGAATACTTTGAGAAATTCAAGAATTCAAGGTGGAGGTAGAGAAGCATCCGAGTAAAAGTATCAAATCATTACGATCCGATCGTGGTGGAGAATACCTCTTTGGAGAGTTTAAGGATTACCTATCATCAGAGGAGATTATATCCCAGTTGACTGCACTTGGCACTCCGCAGCAGAATGGTGTAGCAGAAAGAAAGAATAGAACTCTTATGGAGATAGTAAGGTCCATGATGAGTTATTCAGGTTTACCCAATTCATTTTGGGGACTCGCTATAGAGACAGCGGCTTATATTCTGAACTTGGAACCTTCTAAGTGTTAGAGGCAAAACAACCAAGATCTTTGTTTTTCCAAACAATTATCAGAAAACATTAACTGGATGAGCAAACGCCAAAACGAGCTCCAGATAAAACTTTTGATGACGAACAATCAAAATAAAACTCGTGCATCCAAAGTTAATTTAGAAGAATACTTTTTTACCAGTTGAATCTTCAACTACAATTGGAATCTGAGTTAAAGCTCCTATCAGATCTTCTACTGTATTCCCTTATGCGATTCTCAGATATAGTACAGGTTATAATCCTCCGAGAACTCATACCGACAGAACCTGGATAGCTTTAGTCTCAGAAGACTAGTTATGAAACTAGTTTAGCCTACCCGCATATATATAGGGCTACAGTAGGAACCAATGGAGCAATTATGAGTAAGACTTCTAGTGAAATACAGACACGTATCAGCGGTTTTTACAATTAAGCAAATCTCATAGCGGTATATGCAATTATAGAAAATTAGCAGCAATTTTTGTAATTTTCATAAAATACTAAATTACAGTTCACACCACTAAAGAACTATAATTACACTCTGATCCATAAGCTCAAAACCATCTTGCATTGAGCTCATGTTATTAAATACTTACCATTTCTCCCCACATTAAGATTCCCGATACCCAACAATTAAATTTAATTACTGACAATATAATTTAATTGGTATCTTAATATTCCTTAAATCCTTTCGCTTAACTTATTTGACCGTCAAAAATCTGCGTCTTTGTCTTGAAGTGCTTCATTGTAGTTACAGGGTTCGGTATCCAGTTCTCCCGGGATCTTGTCTAAAGACTCTCCCAAGAACATATACCGACCAGGTTAATGAACAACCATCCCACTACGACGAGGCACTATTTGTGTCTGTGTACTAGCAGTAACGCGCTATGCAGAATCTGAACCCTATGCATCAGCACTCTATTCTTGATTTGCACCTGTCTCAATAATCCTTCCACCACGACGAGGTAATGGATTATCAGTGACTTATTCTTTCATTCTACTAGTATTTTCTCTCAGTTCTTCTAAAAAAATATTACTTTTGGGCCTATGATCCATAATATAATCATCTTCCAAGAATTGGGCATTGGTGCTAATAATGACCTTTTGATCCTTAGGATCATAAAATAGACCACCGTTTGTTCCCTTGGGATACCCCACAAAGAAACAGACTTATGTCATCGGTTCTAACTTACTCGCATTCTCTTTCAACACAAGTACTGAACACTCCTAAATCCGAATGTGTTTCAGACTAGGCTTAGGCCTGGTCCACAATTCTATGGGAGTAGAAGGTACTGACTTAAACTATACAATGTTCAGAATGTAAGCCGCTGTCTCTAAAAAGAGTCCCCAAAACAAATCGGGTAAACCTGAATAACTCATCATTGACCTTACCATCTCCATAAGAGTTCTATTCTTTCTTTCTGCTACACCATTCTGCTGCGGAATGCTAGGTGCAGTCAACTGAGATGTAATCTTCTCTTATGATAAGTAGTCTTTAAATGCTCCAAAGAAGTATTCTCCACCACGGTCGAATCGTAGTGATTTAATACTTTTACCCAGACGCTTCTCCACCTCCGCTTTGAATTCTTTGAATTTCTCAAAGCATTCAAACTTACGGTGCATCAGGTAAATATATACATACCTTGAGTAGTCATCAGTGAAACTGATGAAGTACTCAAAGTCATCTCTAGCCCAGATTGTCATAGGACCACACACATCAAAATAAACCAACTTCAACGTTTCTTTAACTCTATAACCTTTCGCCAAAAAGGGCCTCTTGGTCATTTTACCTTCTAAGCAAGATTCACAGTCTAGAAGTGCCTCCACTTTTAATGAACTCAAAAGTTCATTTGCTATCAGTCTGTTTATCCTTTTTAGATTAAAATGACCCAAGCGTAAGTGCCAAAGAAACAATTGGTTCATTAAAGAAGAAAACTTTCTCTTATATGGTAATATAGATGTGTTATTCATTTTAGTCAGTTGCAGTGTATTAGAGATTGAAGTCATAACATAAAGATCATCCATCAATATACTAGAACAGATAACTCATTTATTATCCTTAATAACCACAGAGTTATTAAAATAAACCAAATATCTATCTTTAACTAATCTAGAAATAGAAACTAAATTCCTTCTAATGGAAGGTACATAAAGATAATCTCTCAATATTAAAGCTCAATCTCCACTAAAACTGAGATCGACATCTCCCACTGTAGCTACTATTATCTTTGTATTATTATCCATATGTAGGTAAATCTCTTTATCACTAAGTTGTCGGATTTTCTAAAACCCCT
Source organism: Heliamphora ciliata (assembly GCA_032360265.1). Lineage (NCBI taxonomy): Eukaryota > Viridiplantae > Streptophyta > Magnoliopsida > Ericales > Sarraceniaceae > Heliamphora > Heliamphora ciliata. The sequence goes on along the minus strand of JAUMHN010000016.1, from coordinate 1,406,348 downwards.
ACAATGAATTGCAGATATGATTAGTAGCTCCCATATCTACACACTAGGCACCGGTAGATAACATCGCTAAATATGTTTCCACAACTAGTGAACAAAAATTACCCTTATTGTTTTGCTTACTAAAAAATACTGCACATAGCTTTCTTCAGTGTCGCATCTGGTTACAGTAAAAATATCTGTCTTTCAACTTTTTATACCAGTCTGTGGCTTAGTAACTGCCCTGGAAACCGTGTATTCCTGTTTCTGAAACTTTTTATTCTTCATACCTTTCGGCCCAAAGGAAGAACATTTTTCTGAAACAGACACATTTCTTAGTATTGAAAGAATACCATTGGTAGTTAAAACTATATCCAAGTTACTTTTTCAGTCAATAATATTTGGTCCCGTAAGTTTATTTTCTTTGAGTATTAAATCGAGTGGGTTGAAAGCCATTTTAATTCTGAGAATCACATAATTAAAAAAATCGTTAATTATGATGAGCAAAATTTTAAATTTATTTTAATTTGATTCTCTCTACCATTTTAAAATTAATTCGCCAGTAGCCGGCTAACCTGAGAATAGTATGGCCCGTTGGGAGGACGTCTACTATCCTTCATAAAATCAGACAGGCCAATTCCTTTTAATTTTACTATATAGGAAACTGACCCTACCAAGTAAAATTAAATAGCTAACATAGTTTTGGTCCAGTATATAATAGCAGTAACTCAGTTGGAAAGAATACTATTATATATAGCTAAGTGTTAACTATCATCTAATCCCAAATCAATTTCTTGCAATGAACCATTCAGTTGGAGATGTGATCCACAATAATAATTATCCAGAATTATCCCTAAAGGAGGTTTATACTGGTGATACCGCAATTAATCTGTCCGTTGGAGAGGAAGGCCTTACTGCCGATTCGCAAGATTTTTATTGCATCGTCTACAAACTGGTGATGGAGACTGCATAATTTATCTGTGAATAAATTTTCTCTCCAATTTAGATTTTTAAAATATTTTTTAGAGTTATAAAATTTTATTTAATTAAAATAAATTTATTAATTTTAAAAATTACATGATCTGAAAGATTCAAATATCTTTTCGTGTATACGATTTCAAAGATTCTGCTTTATCAAACCATCTTTTCGTGTTTAAATGCGTAACAAATAAAATTTAATAAATACACAATTTTTTCTCCAGCTTTTCAGCTAAGGTACTGATTAAAGGCATTTATTTATTTTATTTTTCATCCCGTATTTTTAAAAAATAATAATTTATTTTGATTAAATATTTTTTATTTAATTAATTCAAAATTCAAAATTAATTTCTACAGTTTTTTAAGATATCTGATTTTTTAAAAAAATTATCTTAAACAAGATATTTTGTAAAAAATAAAATATCTAATATTTTTTCATTTAATTAAAATTAATTAATTAAAAAAACTTAATTTTATTTTTAATTAGAAAATATTTTAATTAAAACTGAATTTTTGAATTAATTAAATTAACAGAATAAATAAAACAGATATGCAATCATCTACGCAGTTCATATATATATAAATATGATATACATATATCCCAATTTTAAATCCAAGTGAGATGCTAAAACGTTTCAATCTCTCAAAAATGATAAGTTATAATAATCCTCTTTTATCTCTGATTCATGTCTCCTGATTCCATCAGGCTTCCCTGATACTATCTGATATATCAATATATATCAAATCAATCCCGTATTTATGAGAAAATCAACACAAAGCAACCCCGGGAGAGATAAACTGCTGTCCCACCACCAACCACCGCCGGCGTCACCTAGCCGCCGCCGCCTTTAGGAAGCTCTTGCCGTCTCATCCGAGTTTCATTTTCGATGAGCTTTATACCGTTGGAAAGATCTCGACATATAAAATTTTTCTATCAAAAAATGTGCTCAAAAACTACCCAAAAAATTGCTGAAAAACTGCCCGAACCAAAAAAAATGCTGCTAGCCGCAACAGCACTGTGCCGCCAATTTCCCGAGACTTTTTCTGCCTATTCTTGAACTCTATTTTTGACGTACTTTATACCAAAAAAAAGCTCTCGAAAAGCACTATTTTTTTATGAAAAATATACTCAAAAACAGTTCCAAAAATTGCCAGAAAACCTCCTGGAACATACTGTCGCCGCTCTTGTGCGTCGTTGCTTGGAACCGCCAACTTTTCGAGGCTTTTTCGACCTCTTTCCGAACTCCAATTTTGACGTACTTTAAATCGTTAGAAACCTCTTCAAGAATAGAAATTTTCTATTAAGAATTTACTCAAAATTAGCCCGAAATACTATCAGAAAACTGCCTGGAAGCCACTGTTGCAGCCGGCATGTTTGTCGCCTATTTGGGTTGTTATTTTGGCCCAATATTTTTTGGTTTTTGATAATATTTTGAGGTATATTTTATTGCTATTTTATATTTAAAAAATTACCCAAAAAATAGTCCAAAAAATGGCTCAAAAAATCATCAAAACAACTACCGAACCGCCGCCGGCCACCGAAACCAAGCTGTTTTGGTGATTTTTTCTCACTATTTTTTATCTACTTTTTATGCGGTTTTTTATTCATAAATAATGCAGAAAAACTCATCCAAAAAAATCATTTAAAACCATTAAAAACTTACTGCGATCCGTGGCTCGTAAAAATCCGAACTACCGCCGGTACCGCCTCTGTTCTTCGTATTCTTGAATATAATCAACATGTTCTTAAATAATCTAAATAGATATTTTAAAAATATAAACTAGCTATTACATCGATCCTATGTGCCAAAAACTCACATTCGATCTATCACGGTCAACCCCCGTGATTGAAAAAAATAATCATCATTCACAAACCATTCAATCAAGCATGAATTAATGACGATCATAAAATCGGGATTAGAATACCTACAAAGCAAAGTTAGCAACAGTTCTAAACTACCTAGTCTTGATAACCGAAAATAAAAAATAAAATGGTTCTAATACCAATTGTTGGAGGTAAGACTGCCACGATCTTTGTTTTTGCAAACGATTATCAGAAAAAATTAACTGGACGGGCAAACGCAAAAACAGACTCCAGATAAAAATTTTGATGACGAACAATTAAAATAAAACACGTGTATCCGAAGTTAATTTAGAAGAATACCTTTTTATCGGTCGAATCTTCAACTACGATTTGAATCCGAGTTGAAGCTCCTGTCAAATATTCTACTGTATTCTCTTATGCGATTTTTGGATATAGTGTGGGCTCTAATTCTCTAAGAACTCGTACTGTCAGAACCTGGACAGCTTTAGTCTTAGAAAATAAGTTATGAAACTGGTTCAACCTACCCACATATATATAGAACTACAGTAGGGACCTGAAGAGTAATTATGAGTACGACTTCCAGTTGAACACAAACATGTATCAGCGATTTTCGCAATTAAGCAAACCTCATAGCGGTATTTGTAATTATGAAAAACTAGTAGCGATTTCTATAATTTCTATAAAACATTAAATTACAGTTCATACCACTAAAGAACTATAAATACACTCTGACCCATAATCTCAAGATCATCTTGTATTTAGCTCATGTTATTAAATGCTTACCGTTTCTTCCTACGTTAAGATTCTCGGTACCTATCAATTAAATTTAATTACTGATAATTTGATTTAATCGGCATCTTGATATTCTTTAAATCCTTCCGCTTTACTTATTTGACCGTTGAATAATCAAATCCATCTGTAAGGTTTAGCCCGGTCAAAACTTATAAGCTTCTTTAAGAAGGTATCGTCAATCCCGATCTTCGGGACGTAGATTCTATCAATAATTAATATTCTCTATATAAATAATATCGCTATCCAACTCACCGAAAATATAGACCCATATAAAATCGTACTCTCTAATGAATAAAAACAACGAATATTAAATATACGCAAATCAATAATTATTTCAAGATTAAGAGGATAAATACTATTCATAATAACCTTGAATGCGAATTAATTTATATAATCAGTATAAAATTAAATACCACAAATGTCTCGTTCAATACACACAAAGTGTACTACACAGAGAGTCAGAATAATAGACGACGCTATTATCTATTCCCCATATAAGACAGACCTACTAAAACTCTGTGTGCTACAGTCGTACCAATGGTATGTCTATTTTCATCTAAACTGTGAATATAAAATTTATATTCTACAATAACTTAAAATCTGATCTTCTGTGTACAAGTCGTACTCTACACACCAGATTAAATAATATACAGAATATCAAACATCCATATATAACATTAAAGAAATGATACACATACATTACTCATAAAGATTCCCATAAAATAAAAAATTAATTTTATTAAAATAAAATTAAATACTAAAAATATAATTTTTAATATACCAATCCTAACACAAAGTCAATACCTTCTACTCCTACAGAATTGTGGACTTGGCGTAAGTTTAGTTCAAAATACATTCGGATTTGGGGGTGTCCAGCACATGTGCTGAAAGAGAATGCTGGTAAGTTGGAGTCGATGACAGAAGTCTATTTCTTTATGGAATATCCCAAGGGAATGAATAATGGACTATTTTATAAACTTAAAAATCAGAAGGTCATAGTTAGCATCAATGTCCGATTCTTGAAAGAGAATTATATTATGGATCATAGGGCCCAAAAGCACTATTGTTTTGGTAGAACTGAGAAAAAATACCAGCAGAACCGAAGAGTAACCACAAGTCACTGATATCCCATTGCCTCGTCATAGTGGGATGATTATCGGGATATGTGCAAATCATAAACACGGTGCTGATGCACAAGGTTCAAATTCTGCACAGTGTGTTATTGCTAGTACACCGACACAGGTAATGCCTCGTCGCAGTAGGAGGTTTGTTCATCAACCTGATCGGTATATGCCCTTGGGAGTATCTTTTGACAAGATCCCAACAGAACTAGATACCGAGTCCTATAACTACAATAAAGCACTTTAAGACAAAGATGTAGATATTTAGCAAAGCACTATGAATTCAGATATGAAATCTATGTATTCTAATCAGGTTTAGGAACTTGTAGAACCATCCGAAGGGATAAAATCCATTAGATGCAAGTGGATCTACAAGAGGAAGAGATGAGCAGACAGAAAGGTTGAAACCTTTAAAGTTAGGCTTGTTCTTAAAGGGTTCACACAAAAAGAAGAGATCGATTATGAGGAAACCTTTTCGCCAGTAGCCTTGCTTAAGTCTATCTGGATTCTCTTATCTATTGCTGCTTATTTCAATTATGAGATCTTGCAAATTGATGTAAAGATAGCTTTTCTTAACGAATTTCTTGATGAGTGTATCTATATGATACAACCAGACAGATTCATTGCAAAGGGTTAGGAGCACATGTTGTGCAAGTTTAAGAGATTTATTTCTAGATTTAAGCAGGCATCGAAGTCTTGAAACACTCAGTTTGATCAAGTCATTAAGTCTTATGATTTTGATCAGAATCCAGATGAGTTCAGTATGTGCAAGAAGCATAACGAAAGTGTGGTGATCTTCCTAGTAATTTATGTAGATGATATCTTGCTCATCAGAAATGACGTGGTTACATTATCTACGGTTAAAGTATGATTATCTGGGTAGTTCAATATGAAGAACTTAGGAGAAGCCAGTCATATCCTTGGGATCAAGTTTATGCAAGATCATAAACAAATGATGTTAAGCTTATCACAAGTAAAGTATATCGATAATATCCTTGCTCGTTTTAGCATGTAGGATTTTAAAAAAGGGTTTCTCCCTTTCAGGCATGGAATCACTCTATCTAATGATCAGTGTCCTAAGACACCTGATGAGATAGAGAAAATAAGGGTGGCTCATTATGCTTCGACAGTAGGAAGCCTCATGTATGTTATGCTTTGTATTAGACCCGACATCTATTTTGCCATTAGCATGCTTAGCAGATATCAGTCTAATCTAGGACATGAGCATTGAACTGCGATAAAGAATATAATCAAGTATCGGACTAAGGATTAATGTTGGTTTACCAGGCAAACAGTCTAGTACCTTTAAGGTACACAAACTCAAATTTTTAGTCTGACAAGGATTCCTGTAAGTCTACCTCAGGATATGTGCTTACCTTAGGAGGTGGAGTTATAAGTTGGAGGAATATCAAGCAGTCATGTATTGTTGAATCCACCATGGAGGCCAAGTACTTGGCAGCTCCAGAAGCAGCCAAGGAGGCCATTTGGCTCAAAAACTTCCTATTGAATCTAGATGTGGTACCTTCAGTTGAATCGGCTATTACACTTTATTGTAACAATAACGGAGCGATTACAAACTCGAAGGAACTAATGGTCCACAAGAAAGGAAAGCACATTGAGCGTAAGTATCACCTGATACGAGAAATCCTACAGAGGGGTAATATTGTTGTGACCAAGATTATATCAGGAGACAACCTTACAGATTTTTTTACATAGAGTTTACCAGCTAAGACTTTTGCTAGTCTTGTAAAGGGCATGAGAGTTAGATGTATGGAAGCATGATTTTGAGTATAAATGAGAGATTATTATGGTTGGTATACTAAAAATTATATTTTTAGTTTTTATTTTTATTTTAATGAAATAAATTTTTCATTTTATGAAAATTTTTATGAACAATATATGTATATTATTTCTTTAATATGATGTATGGATGTCTAATATTCTGTACAATATTTAATTAAGTGTATAGAGTACGATTTACACACAGAAGATCAGATTTTAGGTTTTTACATAATATAAGTTTTATGTTCATAGTTTAGATGAAAATGAACATACCATCGGTACGGCAGTGATACAGAGTTTTAGTAGGCATGTCTTGATTATGGAGAACAGAAAATAGCGTCGTCTATTGTTCCAACTTTCTGTGCCAGTACACTTTGTGTGTATTGAACGGGACACATTGGGACAATTAATTTTATAATAACTATATAAATTAATTCACTTCAAAAATTATTATAAATAGTATTTATACTCTTAATCCTGAAATAATTATTAATTTGCATATATTTAATATTCGTTGTTTTGATTCATTAGGGAGTGCGATTTTATATGGGTCTATATTTCCGGTGAGTTGAACAACGGTATTATTTATATGGTGAATAGTAATTATTAACGAATCCACATCTCGAAGGATCGGGATTGACGATACCCCCTTAAGGAAGCTTATAAGTTTTGACCAGACCAAACTCTACAGGTGGATTTGATTATCCAGCAATCAAGTAAGTTGAGCAGAAAAGGCTTAAGGAATATTAAAATACCGATTAAATTAAATTATTAGTAATTAAATTTAATTGGCGAGTATCGAAAATCTTAACGTGGGGAGAAATGATAAGCATTTAATAATAAGAGCTCAATGCAAGAAGGTTTTGAAATTATGGGTCAGAGTGCAATTAAAGTTCTTTAGTGGTGTGAACTGTAATACAGTATTTTATAAAAATTGCAGAAATCACTGCTAGCTATCCATAATTGTAGATACCGCTATGAAGTTTGCTTAATTACAGAAACTGCTTATACGTGTCTGTGTTTTACTGAAAATCTTACTCATAATTACTCCATAGGTCCTTACTATAGCCCTATAAATATGTGGGTTGGTTGAACCAGTTTGACAACTTATCTTCTAAGTCCAAAACTGTCCAGGTTCTGTCGGTATACATTCTTGATAGATTGTAGCCAACCCTACATTCAAAAATCGCATAAGAAAATACAGTAGAAGATCTGAAAGGAGTTTTAACTCGGGTTCAAAACGTAGTTGAAGATTTGATCGATAAAAATGTATTATTCTAAATTAATTGTGGTTGCACAGATTTTATTTTGATCGTTCGTCATCAAAAGTTTTTATCTGAAATTCGTTGCGGGTTTTGCCCGTCTAATTAATTTTTTTAGATGATCATTTTCAAAAACATTGATCTTTACAGTTTTGCCTCCAACATAAATTTTCTCTCCCATTTAAATTTTTAAAATATTTTTTAGAGTTATAAAAGTTTGTTTAATTAAAATAAATTTATTAATTTTAAAAAACACACGATCTAAAATAATTAAATATCTTTTCGTATAAACGAATTTAAAGATTTCAATTTGTCAAACTATCTTTTCGTATTTAAATGCGTAACAAATAAAATTTAATAAATACACAGTTTTTTCTTTAGTTTTTCAGCTAAGGTAGTGATTAATCAAAATTAATTTTTACATTTTTCCATTATATCCGATTGTTTGAAAAATCATCTTAAACGTGATATTTTATAAAAAAAAATAAAATATCTAAAAGTTTTTCATTTAATTATAAATTTTAATTAAAAAAACTTATTTTTATTTTTCATTACAAAATATTTTAATTAAAATCGAATTTTTTGAATTAATTAAATTAACAGGATAAGCAAAACAGATATGCAACATCAATGCAGTTCATATATATATAAACACGATATGCAAATATCCATATTTTATGATCAAGTAAAACGCTAAAACGTTTCAATCTCCTGTTAAAGATAGGTTATAATAATTCTTGTTCCTGTCTGATTCCTGTATTCCGATTGTATCAGGATTCTCTAATACATTGTGATATACTAGTATATATATCATATTACAGTCTTCAATCATATCAGAAAACGATCAAAACAGCCCGAAGAATAGCTCGATGCTTCATTTTTTACGCTTTTTATATCGAAGAATAGCTCTCAAAAAGTATTATTTTTCTGTCAAAAAATCATCTCGAAAACAGCCCAAAAAATGACCTGGAAAACTGCTCAAAATAGTCGTTGCCGCCTGCTGTTTTGCATCTTTTTTGTGCACTATTTGGCCCAATTTTTTAATAATTTTTCAACAGTATTTTAAGGTATGTTTACTACTATTTTATGTCTAAAAAACTGCTCAAAAATAATTTAAAAAATGACCCAAAAAAATATCAAAACCGCCACCGGTGGTGGGCTATTTTTGGTGTTTTTTCTTACTGTTTTTGACTTATTTTTGCTGTTGTTTTTAAGACATAAATACTGTAGAAACTCACCGAAAAAATTGTTTAAAACTATTAAAAACTTACTATAATTCGTGGCCCGTAAAAATTCGAAACCACCACCGGTGCCGCCACCTATTTTTCGTGTTCTTAGATATTCAACATGTTCTTAAATAATCTAAACAGATATTTAAAAATATAAAATTAGCTATTACATCGATACCTATGTCCCAAATGCTCACACTCGATTCTAGAAAAAACTTTAATCTATCACGATCAACTCTCGTGATTAAAAAATTAAATCAACATTCAAACTATTCAATCAAACATGAAATATAATATGACGATCATAAAATCGGGAATAGATTGCCTGCAAAACCAAGTTAGCATAATTCTAAAACTACTCGACCCCGACAAATCGTAAATAAAAAATAAAACAGCTCTGAAACCAATTGTTGGAGACAAAACTGCTAAGATCATTATTTTTGTAAACGATTTTTAGTAAAAATTAACTGAACAGACAAATACCAAAATGAGCTCTAGACAAAACTTTTGACGACAAACAATCAAAATTAAAACCCGTGCAATCACAGTTAATTTAGAATAATAATTTTTACCAGTCAAATCTTCAACTACATTTTTTATTCTAAGTTGAAGCTCCCGTCTGACCTTCTACTGTATTTTTTTTATGTGATTCTCGAATATAGTGTGGGTTATAATCTATCGAGAACTCATACCAATAAAACCTAGACAGCTTTAGTCTTGAAGACAAGTTGTGAATATGGTTCAGACTACCCGCATATTTATAGAGTTACAACTGGGACCTGTGGAGTAATTATGAGTCAGACTTCTAGTGGAACACAAATACATATCCAACGATTTTTGCAATTAAGCAAAGCTCATAGTGGTATCTGCAATTATAAAAATCTTGTAGCGATTTCTGTAATTTTCATAAAATACTAAATTACAGTTCACACCACTAAATAACTATAATTGCACTCTGACCCACAATCTCAAGACCATCTTGCATTGAGCTCTTGTTATTAAATGCTTAATATTTCTCCCTACGTTAAGATTTTCGATACCCGCTAATTAAATTTAATTACTGATAATTTAATTTAATCGGTATCTTCAAATTTCTTAAGCCCTTCCGTTTAATTTATTTCACTACCGGATAATTAAATCTACCTGTAGAGTTTGGCCCGGTCAAAACTTATAAGCTTCCTTAAGGGGGTATCGTCAATTTCAATCATTCAGAACGTAGATTTTGTCAATAATTAATATTCACCATATAAATAATACCGCTATCCAACTCACCAGGAATATAGACCCTCATAAGATCGCATCCTCTAATGAATCAAAATAACAAATATTAAATATATGCAAATTAATAATTATTTCAATATTAAGAGTATAAGCACTATTCATAATAACCTTGGGGTAGGAGTTAATTTATATAGTCAGTATAAAATTAATTACCCCAATGTGTTCCGTTCAATACACACAAAGTGTTCTAGCACAGAAAGTCGAAACAATAAACGACGCTATTATCTGTTTCCTATAACCAAGACTGGTATACTAAAACTCTATACTGCAATCGTACCAATGGTATGTCCATTTCTATCTAAACTGTGAACATAAAACTTATATTATGTAAGAACCTAAAATCTGATCTTCTGTGTGTAAGCCGTATTCTACACACCAGATTAAATACTATACATAATAATGGACATCCATGCATAATATTAAAGAAATGATATACATACATTACTCATAAAAATTCTTATAAAATAAAAAAATTAATTTTAATAAAATAAAATTGAATACTAAAAATATGATTTTCAGTATACCAACCCTAACAATTAGAGCATTGGTTTTCAATCCAATGGGAAAGTTTAAATCTAATTGGGCCAGACCTTACCTTATTAAGACCGTGGTGCCAGGAGGCGCCGCTATTCTTATGGATCTAGATGGGAATGTCTTCTCTATACCGATCAACTCAAACCAGCTTAAAAAGTTCTATCCTTGAGAAAAAAAACCCACAAATGGAGAATGTCAATACTCGAGTGTAACGCGAGCCTCAAACTACATTATGGCCTGATTTTCTTCTTCGGGATACGTAGGTAGCTGCTGTAAGAAGTTTGGCTCAAACCTTTGTTTGAAAATCTCCCTTTGTAACCATGTTTTGAATAGTTGATCAATGTAAAAGCTTACTTTAAGTATTTTAATAAGATGGTTATATTGCAAAAACAAAAATCTGAAGAATAGTTTCAGAAATCACTTCGAACTAGAAATGGAGAAACTTTCATTAAGGAGTTTTTCTAATACAGTTCTGATTCCAAAAATAAGAGAGAATCGCAAGTCCACATCCTAAAAAGATAAAAGGAAAACAAATAAGAAATTGGGGCACAGTGACGAAAAGTCAAGTCCTTCTTCTATTTTCATCTCTTCCATGTCCTGCACAATGCTCTAACTCCATCCCTAGCCAAGCCTTATAATCGTCAGAAAGCTCGCTATCGAACTCCCTACCAACTGGCATCATGAGTCAAGAAGACCAAGCCCGTTGATACTAACCCAAAAAGGGGGCCCGATAAAGAGAACTGTATAAATGGCTCACAGTAGCATCAGGCCTGATCTGAGTATGCCCAAACTGATGAAGGATACAATTTGGATGATAGATGGTGGCTAGCCTCAATCCAATCAGAAGGAACCCCGGATGATCCATAGTGGCGGCAGTCATGAAAGAAATCCTCAACCAGGGGTATTGTCAGAAAATATCCTCCCCGGTCAAAGAGCTCAGATAATCTGTCTAAGCAGCTTCTGTAGAATAAAGGTGATAAACCTGACAGTGGATAAAGGACTTCACACTATAGTTGTCATATATAGGCTTCTCTAATAAGTTCACTATCTCCGTCAACCAAACCTAAGAGAAATAAAGAAAAAGGTGTGTTGAGTAGAAAAACCTGAGAGAAATAACAAAAAGGAGAGTTGAGTGGAAAAATAAATAGAAACAAAAAAAGAGAGTTGAGTAAAAAAAACAAAGAGAAATATAGAAAAAAAAAGGAGAGTTGAGTAGAAAACAGAGAGAAATACTGTAAAAGGAGAGTTGAGTGAGTATCTGCAGTAGTAGGGCGCTACCCGTAAAGTAAACGGCACCCTCAGTGCGGACCGCGTCAAGACCAAGAAGCGTCTCAGGAAGGACTCATGGAAATGGGTTCCGACTCTCGTGTATCTGATAGGCCACATCTACCAGAGAATAGCTAGCTCATCCATCAGAAGGACCCAAGAGGAAACAAGCTAATAGACTAATGCGAATAGCGTAGCGACGCTAGAGCTGAAAGTTGAAATCACTAAAAGAACCTTGGGGTTCGAAATGGTCTATGATTTGTGCCACATTAAGGAATTCGTTATGGGTAATGAGCGAAGCCTCACGCCTAGAGAAGTCGCAAGCTGCATTAACGGATCCTTGGGACTCGAGATGGGAGTAAGGACTATGACCTCATCTCAAGATGAGATCTCAAGAATGGCAGAAGAGTCCTCCACCGTCAGGCACAGCTTCTCCTGCTCGAAACAGAACAAGTGTATAGTATGAGCCCACAGTTGGGCAGCTCCTCTCAAAAGGTGCCAATCGATCCTCATGGTTCTTAAGGAGAATAATGCATCTGGACCGAAATTGAGAAAGTTCTTGCGCTCGACTGAGAAAAATTCACCCATCTAAGCCAAAAGAAAGTTGTTGTAAGAATAAGCCATCGAGAAGACAAGGAAGGAACAGAATATTTCAGACAGTGGGGCTGGAACAGGGGCCCCCTTTTATTGATCCAAAAATGGAGGGAACTACAGAATCTGCCTTGAGTCTTGCGCCAAAAGGCATTGTCACAGTCATCACGTTTTTCTCACGGTCGTTATCTCCAATTGTCACCGCCGCCATCAAAGTTCACAACAGTGAATTCCAAGAGACATCTAGCCACAAACTTTGTCCCACATTTATTTAGGCCGCCACTTTCCAAAATCACTGCCGTGATATTTTTCCTCGCGGCCGTAACTTTTTTTGTGCAAAAATTTTGACAGCACCCTTTTTCTTTGTTTACATATTCAATTTGTCGCCTGGAACCTGTAAGCAACTCGCAATAAAAAGATGGATTTACAAGGCCAATTTTCAACTCACAACTCACATATCATATATAATAAAGATTTGAGTAATCAAAAAACACATTTTCATATACATACGTAAAAAGTAAAGTATCCATAGTACATGTAAAGTAAACCAAAGGTACAAAGGCCCCATCCATCAGAAGCAATGTATATAAGCAAGTGTATCAAAGTGTGTATCAGCGGGCACGTAGGCCCAAGTAAAGAATAGGCAGGTAGGCCTCCATGTACATAAAAAGAAGGAAGAAACATAAATCAGCAGCAAGGCAGTAGTGGGGTCATCACTCACTGTGTCCTCTTCCTTCAGACCACGTAACCTCCCTGGGAAGACTCTCTAAATGTCGACCCGGTCCCCTCCTCCTCCTCCTCCTTTGAGCTATCAACAGTTTGTGCAATGCTGGTATTCTAAACTCTAGAAGAAGAGGCAGAAGCAGAGGTAGAAGCCCGCACAGAAGGTGCAGTTGGTGCCACACGACCTCTACGAGTCCTTAGGCCTTTACGTTGGTCGTGATGAAAAAAGAAAAGGTCATATCAAAAGGCAGAATATATTGAACAGAATGGAAAATACAGAAAGGTAAATAGAGGAGAATGAAGCGCCGCCCTGGGAAGCGGCGGGAAGCTGCATACCCTGAGATCGGAAGGCACTATCCCAGCGATGGAATAGTACCCTCAGACTAATAATGAGCTAGAGGCACTTCTCACACCACTCTCGGAGAAGCTGTCAAGAAAGAGAATATATGAATACAGGCAGATATGAAAAGCGGTATGGAAAGCAGAGAAGGAAGGGAAGAATGTTATACTTGCTCTACGTTGAGAGGAAGGCGTAGCTCCTGAGCTGTCAGCTGTGGAACCTAGATATGGTAAAGGTTTCCATCCACTAATGTGTCCACTATCTAGGAGAACTTGGGATAGGCTGCTCCAGGAAGACTGGGGGCAACAAGAGGAGAAGGATCCCGCATAGCAGTACGAGCCTACATGGCTGGCATGAGCCTATCTCGGGTAAAGACCGCATAGTCACTATCCTCACCATCGAGAAACACAGTTGCATCGATACCGACCATGGCGCGGATAACCTCAGCTGTACAAAAGGCGTCGGTCTGACGCATCCTAACTGGAGGTGCCCTTAGAACACAAAAGTGATCGTATCCCAAGAACTAACGAACCACACGCTCGCCAAGGTACCACTCTCTGTAGAATGGCCCCTCAAGCAAGACACGAGTCTGGCTAACCTCCTGGCTCTTCATCAAATCGTCGCCGACTGGCTCCTCCATGCCGACCCAAACATCCCAACGAACCTACAAGGCAGGAAAGCATGCCAGAAAGCAGTATGTATCATAGAATGGGAATGAAGACAAGAAAGGAAAGAAAGACATACCTGATCAGCTATGAGAGTGTTTAAGAAGTAGTGATCACCATTCAGATCCTTTTCGCCAGGCTTCATGCACCGGTATCTCCTCAACCATTGAAGCGTCCAGGGGATCACATAAGGGTTGTTGCACAGATTCACCAGTGTGTGCATGCCTAAAAACTTATAGGCCCAAAGCTGCAAAGATCAAAGAAAGCATCAGTATAGCCTAAAAGATGTGCAAATAAGAAAGTAAGAAGATAAAGTAGGCGAAGAAACAGAGATGTACCTCTCAAATGCGCCAATACCTGCATGTGCTCCGGTCTGAGGACCGGGTGGCAGCACTCATATAACTGTAGAGGGTAGCCAAGGCGACTGCCTCCCAATTGTATGTGCTGATGCTGTCCACCGCCACCATCATCGCGAGATAGTGGAGGTCCACCCTATTCTCCAAGTTCGGGAATAGAGCTATTCCTAACATGTAGAGAAGGAATGCACGAGCCACCCACTCAAAGTAGCGGGCCTCAGAGCAGATGAAGTGCCTGAACGTCTTCCTTAGCCATGTATACCTGATGCTCCCTTTGTCGATAGCTGGGGGCACCTACCCAAGGAAGTAAGTGAGAGCCTCGTCCCTCTGACTGATGTCGGGAACGAATGGAATCGGGTCGCCGCCCACCCGAATCCCAGTGATGAAGGCGAAGTCAAGAAGAGTAAGTGTGGCCTCGAAGGCAAAGAGGTGGAAGGTGTTGGTGTCCCACCACCTCTCTACTAGTGTTGTGAGTAAGACCCGGTCATTGTTGCTCCCCTCTAGCGCAGTGATGAAGCGGTCCCCTCTAGCGCAGTGATGAAGCGGCCAAATCCTACCCCGTCGACGAGGTCTCTACTGCGTTGTGGGAGGGCCGTTTACTGCTCTAAGACATCAGAGGAGCCACCATGACCTTGGATGCGAAGCGTCCCCTGAAACAAAACAAAACAAAGAAATAAGTGAACAATAAAAAAATTCAAATCAAAGCGCATAACGAGATAACTAAAACAGGTTCTTAACCAATTTGTTTAAAACCCAATCTCAATTTCAATAGAAACCCAACTTCGCTAAAAAAATAGTTCAATGCAAAGCAAACCTAACGCAACTTGTCCCAACGTAAAAACTTAAAAGTCGAAAGCCCGAATCCAACCGATTCAAATCCATTCAAATTTCAATTTTTAATTCAAAACAATCAACATTCAAACATTCAAAATCCCAAGTTTCAGTCTTAAATCAACTTAGTTTTAAATAATGTTTTAAACCCAAAACCAAAGATCAGCATAGTTTTCCTTCTAATTCAAACCTAGTTTTCAAATTTGATTCAACCCAAAATATATCTCAACCAAAAACCTCATTTTGTTCAAAAAAAATTTCGAATTCAAATTCCAAATTAACCAAATTTTGCTCAAAACCGTTTTAACCAATCAATTTCAAACTTAACACAGGGATCAAACAGTTCATGTCCAATCCAAATCCTAACGCGATTTCCTCAAAATTGGCCCCATCTTCAAGATTTGATCCAATTCAATCTAATTTAATCCCAATTCAATATACAATTCAACTTTAATTCAAGCGCAACCTCAAGGTAATTTTAGCCCAATCTCATTAGCTCAATTTCAAACTTGATCCAAAATCATTTACATAGTTTTAAACTCAACTTTTGATCTCAGAATTCAATTCAACTTGATCCAATACCATTCAAATTCAAATTTACGATAAGCCACTCAACTATAGTTCAACATAATCATTCCAAATGAACATGCCAATTTTCATTGATTCTCATATCGAAGCCAGTAAAAATAAAAAGTGTTAAAAGGTTTCAGCTTACCTCAAGGTTCACAGCCGAAAGGTGCTCCTCGTGGCGCCGAAGGAGAAGCTCGCGCTCGTTGACCACGTTTGGAAGAATGAAGTGCTTCATCCTGAGCCTCATCAATCGATGATGGAGAGGGATGTACATGGCCAGGTCGAAATGCTTTGGCATGCCTAGTACACCACCAAGGAAAAGAGCCTCCTCACCACCTTCACCCTCGGCGCCACCTCCAACTGTCGCCACTTCCTCGCCGCCACCACCGTTGCCACCGCCGCCTCCTCCTTGGTCGCCGGCCACTCCTCCTCCACCTCTAGCGCCACTCACATCGTCACCCACAAATCCAAAGCCTCCAACCACTAAAAAGTATTGGAAAAGAAAAGCGAAAGCGTGAACATGATGAGAGTAAAGAGTAGGAATCCGAGCGAGAGAGCTTGGGAGAGTTGAGAGAATAGAAAGTCGAGAGAGATGAGAGCGGGAGAGAGTGTGAAATGTGAGAGAGAGTGAGAGATATGAGAGAGTCGAGAGAGAATCAAGATCTTCTATTTCGCGCGAATGAGTTTTTTTCGAACAAACCCAGACCCCTAACCTTTCATCGACCTCGTGGCTGCAAGAAGATCCATTTCTTTAAACCTCATGACTGCAACATTCGAACCCAAGTCGTGAATTTTGATTCTCACGGCCGTGACAAATACTAAAAGTTACCAATGGGCGACATTTTGGACATCCAGGCCGCAACATAACTAGGGCTAAAAGTTCAGGCCGCAAATTTCAAATGCAACGGTCGATATGATTTTTGATGCCCCCTTCTTTGAATATCAACCTTCAAGCTATACAACTCTTGTTTTGGTTTGATTAGCCAAAATCTTCTTTTATAGCCCCTTTTTGAGGTTTTAGCTACCCCTTTATCAGATCCTCCTCATGACCTTAAATTGGCTAGTCAATCCTTTCATGACCTAAAACTAATATCTACTTATCTAGTCCTTTTCATGATCTTAAATTAACCCTCTAGTCCTTACATGACCAAAAATTATCCCTAGCAACGTCTGGTCCTACTCATGACCTTAAACGACTCTTCGGTCCTTATATGACCTAAAAATGCCCCTCTACCTCTTCGGTCCTTGCATGACCTAAAACTAATCTCTGAACGTTCGATCCATCTCAAGACATTAAACTGACTCTTCAGTCCTTGTATGACCTAAAAATCTCCCTCCACCTATCCAATCCTCCTCATGATCTCAAACTAACTATCTGGTCCTCCTCATAATATTAAACTGACCCTCTAGTCCTTGCATGACCTAAAATTGCCCTTAACAACGTTTGGTCCTCCTCACGACCTTAAGTTGACCCTCTAGTCCATTAATGACCTAAAACTAATTTTTGATGGTCGTTTCGTGTTGTGACCTTAAATTTTGTTTGTTTGCATCCTACATGTTTACATCATATCATATCTGCCATGCATCATGATTAGCCTATTTGCATCATATGCATTACTACACGAACTACAATCGGTCTAATCCCTTGCAACGGAGGTATGTAAGAAGATCGATGGAAATTTCGATTCGATCACGCTTTTCTATATATTTTGTTTGTGCCTAAGATTGGCAGCTTACTAAATCGGTTTGTCTATAAAGTTTTGGTATTTACTTACACCACAAGTTATTGCAAGCTCTATCAAAGAGGGATAACTGTAGACACCCCAATTTGACTAAGTCGAGTCTTAGGCACCCATCTCGAATGCTCCCCAATGACCAAAATATAGAATTTATGCTCAAGGATACTCCTAAGCAACCAAAGTCAGGAATTTAATTCAAAACCTAAGAAACCTACCAAAACTTTTAGGACGCGACATCCATGTTTCTCATGGCCACCACCTTTTTCATGATCCTATAACATGCCATGTCCTTATCCTCACGGCTGCTACATTTTTTTTATCCAAGAGCAGGCCGCGACTTTCATTTGTTATGGCCTCTACCTTTGTGAAATCCTAAACCTAGCTGCGACCTTTAAAGGTCCCGCCCTGCATTGTTCGTAGAATAAAAGTCATAGCTGCCATGTGCAAGGACACAGTCACGAGTTTGGCACTTTTTTAGACAAGTGGGATGTCTGTGCTGCCTCTTTACCTATAAATAGGCACCTATTTCCACAAAAAAAAATTGAGAGAAACACATGGATATCAATATTCTGTCGAATTCATTCCCCGCCCGATATTCTGATTCACCCAATACTCATATTCTCGATACCATATTCCCCCGGACCTCGTTCGTGACTTTGCTTGCATTGGTGAGGTTATCAGAGCACGGACTACTTGGCAATTCTAGTCATCCACATCCAAAAGGACATTCGAGACAGTTTTTTACACTAGGTAACCTTAGAGAATCGTGACGTTTCTTAAACCCTCATTCTCTCTCTCTCGGGGGTATCACAATTAAGGTTTCCATTTATTGTTTCCTTCTTAGTATTTAAGTTATTCATATCAAGTATGTTCATATGAGCTTTTCACGAGAAAATAGTATGTTTATAGCTTTCTGTAATGTGTAGAACGGTATGTATTTAATACATTTTCATATTCACTAGCACACTAGATACATAAAAATGCTTCTGTGATCTATCAAACCTGACAGCCGCAACCCTTGGTTGTCACGGCTGTGAGTTGTTTTGACCCTACTATTACGGGCACTACATATTTGCTTTTGGCCACTACCTTTTTTCTCATTTTTGTCATGGCTGTAACATTCTATTGCAATGGCCATGAGCTTTTTGTGAGATCAGTAACATGAAAACTATACCTAAAATCTTCTAGTATATATTTTTAATGTTGTATGCATTCTGTCTCGAGACCCATGTCACTGTTGGAATAACATATAGTAGATCCAGCCTTGACGAAGTGGATTGTGGTTTCTATTCTGTACATCACATTTATTTGAGTCCCTTTTGGAATCTGAATAATAAAAAAATCTATTTGGACCTCAAAAATATCAAGGTCGCAACCTTTGGTTGCCACGGCCGCGACCTTTGTGACCTATTTTCTTGCAACTACCATGTATTTTGCCACGACCACGAGTTTTATAGCTTATTTTGTCATGACCACAACATTCTGTTGCTATGGCCATGATCTTTTTGTATGTACAGTAGCTTAAAAATAGTGTTTGGATCTCCTCTGTTCTTTTTGTATAATCTGTAAATAGCATGTTAGAGACAAAAACTGTATTGCATGACCCTCAGGTCTTTTCTTATTTTATTTGATCTTTCATCGCATGTTTTTCACTTTTCTTTACTCAAACAATAAGTGTGGCATGTTTAGAAATGATAACCAAGTTGTACGACCCTTTAGGATTATAGTTAGGATTTTTCTTTATTGTTTGCTTTTATATGAACTCTCTTTAACCTCCTATTTTGTATATATTATCTTTGAAAAGTTTAAAATAAGAACTAACATTGACAAAGTAGAGGCTAACCTTACGGTTAGCCGAAAAGGGTGCCTAACACCTTTTTTTTTCATACATTAGCCTCCGAACCCTCTCTTTCTTTGGTTATATTTAAAAAAGAATTCATGACTTTCTTTTGTTTTTCTTAATTTTTCTCAAAAATCAAGTGACAACTCCATTTTTTCTAAAAATGTGTTTGGATATCTTAGATTTTCTATTTTAAAAAAAGAAGAGTATTTTTTGAAAACAATAGATATCCGACACAATCGTTTTTTAACGCACCTGGAAAATGCCCGCAATAAGCTGCACCCAGTGTTGGTTCCAAGTTAACAAATTGAGATGTAGTAAAACGGTTATGATTTTCATTAAACTGAATTGAATGGTGATGGAAAATTGACTAATAAACTTAAAGAATTGTTGAATTGCTATGAGATGGGTACAAGTGAGAGTGAACAAAAAGTATTGGTAATCAAATTGTAAATGTATAGTGTGGTTCGAGTATATAACCAAGATCAAAAAGGAAAAGACAATATGACTAACCCATTAGTTCAAATATAAATTTGAAGAATATAGATTGGGCCTTGAACTTATGCATGTGTGAGAATATAATCTTTTAACTGAAAATGTATTATTTTTGGGTTTGGCATTCATGCACACCTCACATATCATGCATTAAGATCATTTTTAGTCATTATCCTACGAGTCTCAACTCGTGTCGTTCAAATAAATATTTTTCAGGTCGAATCAAAAAGGAGAAGACTTAGAAAACGGATGTTATGTTGTACCTGTTTGATGGGAAGAAAGAATACTTTAGTGTAGAATGTTTTTATTAATTTTTGAGATATTGAGTTGTAATAGAAACATGTATAACCGCTTATAAATTTGTATATCCGGGAACATTTTTTTTATTGGAAGTTGAGGGAAAGAAAGTTATATATTCATGCACTGAGTTATGAATTTTATATATCTTGTAGATGAATGTAATTATATTGGATACTTATATAAAGTTTGAGTAGAGTTTATGGAATATGACATTCAAATGATATTGGAAGGAGGTTTTTTGAAGCTAGTTCTCTTATCAAAAGTTGTTTTTTATGTAGCCTTTATACTATAAAAATTCTGTTTAGGAACAGGGTGTTGAGTTGACAATTGAAATTTGAAATAGGGGAATTGTTGGTGTGTTCTCAGCTACTTGACTGCTGGAGCGGTGGCCTGCCCACTCGAGCGGACTCGCTGTGCAGTGTCCTGAATTTTGTTCTTCTTAAATTGAAGTGTTTTTAATCCGGATTATTTCTAAAACCCTTTTTCAATAATATGGAGGTTCAGGGGATGTATTTTCAATGGGTTTACATTTTTTTAAAATTTTTTAAATTCAAAGGTTTTCTTTAAAGAAGGTTCAAACTATAATCCGAATTTAATAAAAAACTTTCCATCGCTTTGTTCTATAGTGTTAGGTTGTCACGTGGGGTTCACGTACCTCGAGTTTGAGAGTATAATAAAGCCATTAAGTTTTATGATTTTGATCAATGTCATGTCGAATCCTATGTGTACAAAAAGCAGAATGAAAGCGTAGTGGTGTTTCTAGTACTTTACGTGAATGATATATTGCTCATCGAAAATGATGTGAAGGTTATCTTCAGTGAATATAATGACCCGGTATATTTTATTTTGGATAATTATTTTGACATAATTAAATAGGTAGAAATGATATCAATAATTAATATAAAATGTTAAGTGTAGTTGGCACGTGGAGAGATTTAGGATTTTTGTCAGTAATTAATTACATGATGTAAGAAAATATAAATTATGCAATTTAAATTAAAATTAAAATTTAATTAGAAGAGTAAAGTTAGGTGATTTTTTTATGTATGATAATTTAATGTTAGGAAAGTTTCTAGAATAATTTTAAAAAATTAATTAATAATAAAATACAAAGGGAGCTCCAAAACTCCCCTGACCCGTAATCCCTTTTTTCCCTTTTCTCTTTTTTATTGTTTTTTATTTTTTATTTATTTATTTTTTTTAGTTGCTTTTCTTTCTTCTTCGGAGAATTCTATAGCCTTCCTTTTTCCTTAGGATTGGTGGACCTTTCCAGAAACTAGTGGAGCAAAAGAAGATAAAATAAATTAAAGACAGGGTCCCTCCCCCTCATGTGTCGCACATCTTCCTACCCCAAGCGTCTTCTTTTCTTTCTCATTTCTGTTGGATTTTCTTTTGCTTCCATGGGTGTTAACTCAAGGTCTCATCTATGGATTCTTTCAAAATTTAATGGATCTACATAAGATTAAGTCCAAACACGCCCCAGTTCCATCCTAAACCTGCGCCGCCCCACTTTCTTCTTCTTCTCTGCATCTTTCATTTTCTGCCATGGCAGTGGATCTCAAACACTTAGAACCGAGCTTCAAAAAAAAAAATTTTGACTATGTCACGCTACGAATTGAACCTAGCTGACTCGGATTCGGGTTATTCTCCACAAGAACATTGTATTTGAAGCATCAAGGAGCCACAATCAAGAACTGGACAAACCTCGGGTTTTGGAGCTTGGCGAAATTCAACAACTCCGGTATTTCAAGAGGTAGGATTTAGAATAATTTTAGTATTTTGATATGATTTGTGTCGAATTTGATTAAAATCTATTTAAACATGATGGTTTTATTGATTAAGTAAAATCCCAACAAATCTTTAAAGCTTGTTAAGTTAGATTCATGCGAATTGATTGCTAAGGTGATGTTTTGATTTATAATGATAAGATTAAAACAATATAACTTTATTGTTGTGG
>JAUMHN010000016.1:1269820-1292990 GCA_032360265.1 Heliamphora ciliata | reverse complement strand
ACAGATCTGGGTATCTAGCACGCACCCCAGACTCAAGCTCCCAAGTCGCTTCCTCAACCCCGTGATGAAGCCACTAAACTTTGACATAAGCAATTGTTCTCCCCCGAAACAGCTATTCCTTTGTATCTAGGATCTTCACTGGACGCTCCTCATACGTGACATCCTCATCAACCCGCAACTCAGCCCAATCCAGAACATGTGAAGGATTAGGCTCATACCTTCGAAGCATAGAAACGTGGAAGATGTTATGCACGGAAGCTAACTGAGACGGTAAGGCCAGACGGTATACTACCACCCCAATCCTCTCTAGGATCTCGAATGGTCCAATAAAACGTGGTGATAGCTTTCCCCTACGACCAAACCTCATCAACCCTCTGCGTGGCGAAACCTTCAAAAACACGTGATCCCCATTGCAAACTCTAACAGTCTCCTCCTTTGATCCGCATAACTCTTCTGGCGGCTCTGAGCTGTCACTAGATGCTGACGAATCACTGCAATCTTCTCGGTCGTCTCTCGTACTAAGTCGAGTCCCAAAATAGTGGTCTCACCCACATCTGCCCAACACACCGGCGATCTACACGATCTACCATACAAAACCTCATATGGTGCCATCCCAATACTATACTGATAGTTGTTGTTGTATGCAAACTCCGCCAATGATAGATGATCCTCCCAAGAACCCCAAAAATCAAGCACACAGGCTCTCAACATGTCCTCCAAAATCTGGATGGTCCTCTCAGACTGACCGTCAGTCTATGGGTGAAAAGCTATACTGAAAGTCAAGCTCCTCTCCAAGGCTACCTTAAGATTTTGTCAAAAGCGCGATGTAAAGAAAGGGTTTCGATCAGAAACAATAGTCACAGGTACTCCGAGTAGTCGGACTATCTCCCGGATGTACAATCTGCTCAGTCTGTCCACTGGATCTCTTACTCGAATAGGGAGAAAGTGTGCAGACTTCGTCAACCTATCAACCACAACCCAAACAGCATCATGTCCCGCCGGTGATCGAGGAAGTCCTGATACAAAATCCATCGCGATATTCTCCTACTTTCACTCAAATATAGGCAATGGCTGTAACAATCCCGCCGGTCTTTGGTGTTCCGCCTTTACTTGCTGACAAGTAAGGCACCGAGACACAAATCGGATCACGTCTCTCTTCCTTCCCGTCCACCAGAACTGACGACGCAAATCATGATACATCTTCGTGCCTCCTGGATGCACTGCAAAGCGTGAATGATGAAACTCATGTAACACCTCAGTACGGCATGACTCTGGCACAAACAAATGCCCTGTCAACCTCAAACTCTGATCAGAACCTACAGCCCATCCTGCTATATCCTTCCCACTGGCAATGCGGTCCCGTATCATCTGAGCCTCATGATCGGTTCGTTGAACCTCTAACACGCGTGCAATCAATGCGAGTTGTGAAGCTATTTAATATAAGGTTGCACAGGCTCCTATCTCTTCAAGACACAGATCAAACTCCCAAACATCTCTAAGCATATTCCATTCTCGTATAGCCACAGAAGCTAACGAACCATGAGATCTCTTACTGAGCGCATCAGCTACGACATTTGCCTTTCCCATATGGTATTGCAAATCAAATTCGTAGTCTCCCAATAACTCCATCCATCATCGTTGGTGAAGATTCAAATCTTTCTGCGAAAATAAGTATTTTAAGCTCTTATGATCGAAAAAAACCTCGAAATTCTCACCATATAGATAATGCCGCCATGTTTTTAAGGCGAAGACAACGACTGCCAACTCCAGATCATGTGTAGGGTAGTTCTTCTCTTGTGTTTTCAATTGTCGTGAGCCGTAGGCTACAAACTTACCTCCCTGCATCAATAAACAGCCCAAACCGTCGTGTGATGCATCGCAATACACTGTATATCCCAGACCTCGCTCTAGAATAATCAACACTGGTGCACTAGTCAATCTCCTCTTCAGCTCCTGAAAAGTTGACTCACAAGACTCGCTCCACACGAACATAACTCCTTTCCGCGTTAAACGCGTCTAGGTGCTGCCAACCTAGAAAAGTCCTTGACGAACCGCCGATAATAACCTGCTAAACCCAGAAAACTACGGATCTCAAAGACGTTCTTCGGTCGTTGCCAATCCATCACGGCATTAGTCTTCGACGAGTCCACTGATACCCCATCCTTTGACACCACGTGTCCAAGGAACTCACATCTGACATCTAGAACTCATACTTCTCAAACTTCGCATACTAGCGATGCTCCTCATGCATCTCCCTCGTAGGTGAATAGACCAGAATATCATCCACAAATACTACCACAAAACTGTCCAGATAAAGGTTGAAAATACAGTTCATCAAACCCATAAATGTCGCAGGGGCATTCGTCAAATCGAACGACATGACCAGAAACTCGTAGTGACCATAACGAGTCTGAAAGGTGGTCTTTGCTATGTCCTCATCCTTAATCCTGAGCTGGTGATACCCTGACCTCAAGTCAATCTTCAAAAAGCAGCACGATCCCTTCAGCTGATCAAACAGGTCGTCAATCCATGGCATATGAGACTTGTTCTTCACGGTTACCTAGTTTAGCTTCCTGTAGTCTATACACAGTCTCAAAGACCCATCCTTCTTCTTCGCAAATAGAGCTGGAGCTCCCCACGGTGACGTACTCGGCCGCACAAACCCTTGTCTAGCAACTCCTGCAACTGCACCTTGAGTTATTGCAACTCAGTAGGTACAAAGCGATACGATGGCATAGAGATAGGAGCCGCTCCTGGAACAAGATCAATAGAGAACTCCACGTCTCGGCTCGGCGGTAACTCAAGCAGATCATCTTGGAAGATATCTGGGTAATCACAGACCATAGGGGGTAGCTCCGCTCGAACCTCACCCAGCTCATCCAACTTGAGAGCAGAAAAGAGGAAACCCAAGTCCCTTGAACCCGAACTGCATCATGTATAGAAGCCAAACCCTCATCCCGATCACCCACAAAATAGAAACAATCACCCTCCGGCGTACAGATCGACACCCTCCGTTGCTCACAATCTATATAGGCACGGTAGGTAGTCAGCCAATCCATCCCTAGGATGACATCAAACGTGGTCATGTGTAGAATGATAAAATCAAACTCTAAACAACGATCGGCGACTCCTAACTCACAAGATCTGTAAACTCTACTCAACACCACATTCCCACTTACTGGGATCTCTACGCTCAATGCACTACCCAACGGGTCTATCTATAACCCCAATGCAAATGTAAAAGCAGAAGAGATAAAAGAATGTGATGCTCCTGTGTTGATAAGAACACTGGCCCATGATCTAAAGACTAAAAGAGTACCTCTGATCATGGCTAGAGTAGCTGCAGCATCAGATGTAACTGGTGCATTAGAAGTACGAGGATCAGCGTGAACATAAGCTCTAGCCTGTGGTAGTCTGGTCTTCCCACCATAACTCTGAGTCGTCGGCTGCCTCACAAACTGTGTTGAGGTACCTCCCTCTGCAAACCTAGACGTTTGGGCCCTAGGCTGCTGAGGAGTCTGCCGTCTCTGAGCAGATGGAGCAACTGATGCTCCCGTCGCGCTCTGAACACTCCTTCCTTAGGGATAGAATCTGAGAATATGTCCAGACTGACCACACTCAAAACACACTGGTGGGTCTCTCGCCTGTGACTGGACAGGCGCTGCACTATGGATCTGGCCCTTCTATGGGCACTCAGATGAACGATGTCCCGGCTGTCCACATCGATAACAAATCAGCCCTCTCTGTTCTGGCCTTCTTGTTGAGGCCACTTTAAGTGCAAGTGTGGATGACTGCTGCTGATACAATACGACAAAATGAGAACTAGGTCCAATTGACCTCTGGTGCTTTTTTCTGTGCCTCTAGAACTATGCATCTCCACTGCCTTGCTGACTCCCACTCTCTCTAACTCTGCGACTCTCTGCCAGCGAGTTCTCTACTCGAATAGTGGCTTCTACTACCTGGATGTACACCTCCAAACCTAGAGCTACAATCCTATCCTTGATGGCAGGTCGAAGGCCTCTCTCAAACCTCCTAGTGTGTAATTCCTCTGTAGATACCATCTCAGCTACAAACCGCAACAGATTTGCGAACTTGGCCTCATATTGAACCACAAAACGGTTTTCCTAAACAAGGGAAAGGAACTCCTCTCGATATGTATCTCTCGAAGATCTCAAAAAATACTTTTCCAAGAAGACTCTCTTGAAAGCGGCCCACGTGTCGTCCACCGTGGTCTTAGCGAACTTCAACCACTCCCTCGCATCCTCTCGCAGTTGGAACGCTGCCAACTTCACCCGCAAGGCATCCTCCTCGATATCCAGAGTATCAAAGATAGCCATGTTCACTTCCAACAACTAAGTAGCAATCTTGGGGTCCGGCTCCCTAGAAAAGGTCGGAGGATCTAACCGCCGAAATTCCCTCATATCCACAGAGGCTCTTGGCTCAGGAGCCCTCACTCCGGCCCTGGATGTCTCAGCCACAGCTCTCATAGTGGCAAGCATTTCCTGCATGACGTCAGCACCACCCACCTGTTCCTATGGGGCATGAACGTCTCCCTCCTCCGGGACTTGAATATAAGCTCGACCTCGGCCACGGCCTCGGCCACGATCCCGTCCCCATCCTCCTCGCATGGACATAATTCTATATAAAGCGAGATAACAGGATAAGCTTTCCTACCACATGTTATTTCTAACATAAACACATAACACACATAAGCATGCTAACACGTAGCCACTTAAGGTTATGTAAACACGCCTCACATACCGAGGAGAACAAACAAGACAGACTCATCAATTTAGATAACCTATTCAGATTTCTTGCTAGAAAACACGTCGGCCAAATGGGTTTCTAACTTGGCTTCCAAATCCGTTATTCCAAACTCCTTAAGGCAAGACTCATCACTCCTAATATTCAACCTCCATACCCATATATTCACAAACAGTCATGCTAAAAAGGCAAACAGCATGTTATAAAAATATTTATACGCATGCAAGCAAACATCATAATCAACCTTACCAGGTGATAAACCCTCTTTCCATGGCTCCTAGGTATTCGAACCCAGGCTCTAATACCAAGTTGTCACGCCCCAAAACCCAGGGTCACGTGAAAAATCACCAAACATCAGTTTTATGAAAATAAGTTTTCATTCATTTAAATCCACCTGTTGAAATTAAATAAAAATCCAATATGTATCTTTCATAAATAGTAAAACATCTGTATCACATGCATAAGTATATTGTCCTGAGGCATACAAAATGTGCCTTCAAACAGGCATACACAAAGGAAAACTAATAAAGTCTCCCGCCATCACAGGCATCACTAGATCAACTCCTCGTGATCACCAACCTCCAAACCTAAAAATGGTTTTATAGCAAAAATCCTACACCGTGAGCCGAAACCCAATAGAAACAAACTATAAAACTGTAAAGCAGGATATGCAATCATATGGTGAGAGCTAACTCAACCACCAGCAAACCAAGCATTATAACTAATGCAAACAACAGTTAAAGAAAACTGTAATCAAAACATTGTTTTCCACTCGGATCACACAACCAAGGAAAGAGAAAATGAATCCTATGTACCGACTCTGTCACTAAAGGACAGATGTAGCAACTATAGATTCTTGTCCATTACCCAATCCCTAAGCATCATAGGACCGGTTAGGTAATGAAAAGTTCTATACGGAGCACCACACCGTAAAAGCTGACTTTATGGACTACAACCGAGGGATAAAAGCACCAACCACCTTCTTTACAGGAATTACCCCGAAGGAAAAAGGTACCTACTCTGCGCACGTCTCTGGACTTCCACCGAGGACAACTCGTGCCAAATACCCACTATCCCAGTACATCTAGAGAATCATTTTGAAAAATAAAAATATTTTCACAAATATAAATTAAACATGTATATATAGATCCATCCATCAACATGGAGATCCAACAAAAACATACTTCAAAGTTGAGACTCAACTCCAAAGGTTAGCTCCAAACCTCCAAAAAAATAAATATGTTTACAAGATTTTCACACATCTCCGTTTTCAAAACCACCTTTTAGAAAACCATAAACATCCACAAGTCCATATCATGTAATAAACCAAGAAAAAAGCCAAAACATGCTTTTTATCCAAACAAACATGATTTAAACATAAAATATAACATTCACATTTTAGTAAACCAAGGGCTCTTAGAACTTACCCCAATCTCAAAACTCTCCTTCTCACACAAGGAAGAAAAGAGTTGACACCAATAGAAAAAGTGTCAACACAAACACAAAAGGTGTCGACACAAACACAAAATATATCAACAGGAGTAGAAAAATGTGTCAACACAACCAGCGAAGGTGTTGACACAAATGGCAAAGGTGTCGACACAAATAATAACAGAATACTCAACACCAACAGAAAGAAAATATGTCGACGCAAACAGAAAATGTGTCGACACTAACAGAAAAATGTGTCGACACAAACAGAAAATGTGTCGACACAAGAGAATAGAGAGTTCAACGTAAATAGCCACTGCGTACTCAACACCACAGAAGGAAAATATGTCGATACAAACAGAAAATGTGTCGACACAAAAACCCAAAATTCTAAAATTTTAGAATAGGCTACATGCAAGGGAGAAAACCAAACCCAAGCTATTGAAACAACTTCTCATCCCCAATTTAAACCATTCAAACACCTCTTTTTCAACCCATGGACATACACAAACCCAAAACAACAAAGATACACCGAAAAAAAAGACTCAAACCCCTTTTCCTCCAACCGAAATCAACCAAAAAGCGATTTTAAACCAAAAATCCAACTTTTTGAAACATAAACTAACTTTTCAAGTATTTTTAAACGGTAAAAACTCATATAATTGCATGTAGCACCCTTTAAAGACAATATAGTCTAGGATCCTACCTCAGTGAATTAAAAATTTGATGCCTCGATCCACGTGCAAAATCGAGTTTCATTGAAATAAAATTCTGTCCGGATGGATACGTAGAGCACGATGCCTATAACAAGGATCGGCTGTTGGTCCGTCAAAAATCAAGCCCCGGGTCCCCCAAGAAGTTAGAAAGAAGACAAAGAAAAAAATGAGAAAACTTAAGAGTTAAGTTTTGAAAATATCTTTTGAAAATATCTAACTCCAGATATATATAGGCCTCCAAAATATTTTTTTTTTTTAATTTTTAAAATTCGCACCGTAACTCCCCACAGCCTCCGGGATCAACCTCGCATGCTTATTTAAACCGAAACATGCATCAAAAGCATATAAGCATATTAAATGAAAAATGTCAAAAAGGGCGTCAAAACACCGAATATGCATATCTATCAAAATAAAACGATACAGGGTCTCACATGGTACCTAGATAGAAAGGGAGATTGGAAAAGGAAGTGTAGGAGTGAAGGACTCCCCCTCACGAAAACAAAGAAGGTCTGAAGACAAGTCGTGACCTGCAGAAGTAAAGATGAAAGTCGACTCAAAAACGTGGCATCAACACTAACAAAATATCAGCGAGACTCGGGATGATAGCAACGATATCCTTTTTTAGTGCGAGAGTACCCAAGAAAAACACATTTGCGAGCTCGAGGAGATAATTTATCAAGTCCAGGATCAAGAACATGAACAAAGGCAACACAACCAAATACCCGTGGAATGAGAGAAAAAGGCAGAGAACCATGGTGTAATAAGGAAAACAATGACTAATTGTTCAACACAACAAAGGGCATACAATTAATTAAATGGCATGCAGTGAGAATAGCATCACCCCAAAAATATTTTGGTACCTGCATTTGGCGTAACAAAGTACGTGCAACATCTAATAAATGTCGGTGTTTACGCTCAGTGAGACCATTCTGCTGAGAGATATGGACACAAGTAATTTGATGAATAATACCACGATCCACACAAAATAAATTCAACAATAGACTGGATATATTTTAAAGTATTATCAGAACGAAGAATTTTGATCCGTTTGCAAATTGTGCGTAAATCTCATTATAAAATTTGGTAAGGATAAGAGGCAACTCAGATCTATTTTTCAATAATAATAACCAAGTCATACGAGAGTAATTATCAACAAGGATAACAAAATAGAAATATCCGTTAGTACTAGGAGTTCGAGAAGGACCCCAAATATCAGTATGGATTACATCAAAAGACGCAGACTAACAACTATGACTACTATAAGGAAAAGAGCTACGGTGATGTTTGTCCAATTGACAAGCTTCACACTCTAAACTAGACACAGAACTCAAATGAGGAATAACTAACTTTAGTTTGGTTAAAGCAGGGTGACCCAACCGAATATGCCATTGAAGAGGAGGAATAGAGGCACTCAAGGCAGCGGATGTGTGAGGAAAGGCGCTATCAGTCTTCAAAAAATAGAGACCATCTTTCTCATGCCCCAAACCAATCGTATTCTTGGTCTGCAGGACTTGAAAAACATAAGAAGAAGGAAAAAAAAGTTATAGAACAATTCAAAGTTTTAGTTAATTGACTAACAGACAGCAAATTGAAGGAAAAATTAGGAACATAGAGACTAGAGGGTAGAGCTAAGGATGAGTGAGGATGAAGAACAACTTTGCCGCAGACATGGCGAGAAGAACCATCAACTAAAATAATATTATAGTGAATAGGAGTAAAATCAGAAAATAAAGAGGAAGTACCAAACATGTGAGAACTAGCTCCATAATCAATAATCCATGAAGGGGGGGAAAGTGCAACGCATGCAACAGTACTTGAATCAGCTAAAGTAGTCGTAGAAGTGGAAGAGGGATTAGCGATATGCAATGCCTAAACGAGATTGCTATGTTGAGCAGTGAGTGAACTAGGAGAATCAGAACTAAAGGAGGCAGGACCAGATGAAGCTGGAGGTGTGAGAGACTAGAGCTGAGAAGTACTATCGGTAACCTAATGAGCAGAACCTGGCTTGCCATACTTCTGCCAACAATATGGTTCTGTATGATTAGTACCCCCATAGTAATCACACTTACGATCACTCCGGCCATCTGTTTGACCACCACTACGAGCTCCACCACGAGAATTACGGCCACTGCGTCCACCACGGGAGCCACTACGACCACCAATGGAAACTAAAGTTAAGGACTCCAAAGAAGGAGTAGAGCGAGAAACCGTGGATGCACATCTCAATGAAGAGCGTAAAATTCGTGACTACGCATTAGTGGCAGTAGGCAAGGTTTTACTTGCAAGAATCTGATCTTTGAACCCACATAACTCAATGTCTAAACTAGATAACAAGGAAGCAATCATAAAGTCCTACCAATAGCGCTGTTGTTGTGTAAGATCAGTAGTAAGAGACCGTAACTGTAACAGCTGGTCCCAAATATTCTTAAGCGTGCTGTAATAGTCTGATAGAGGCTTTTCAAACAGCTTCGTGGTGAAGATTTTTCATAAATCTCAAAGACACGACAAATACTATTTGATGGGAGAATCATTCATCAACTGAATCCCAGATCTTCTTAAAGATGCCACAAAATTCATCGGTCGCAGCAACAGTAGACTTCATATTATGCCACAACCAGCTTATAACAATTGAATCTTTCTATATCTAATCTTTATATTTAGGAACGATTTTAGGCAAAGGGTCATCAGTCACATACTTTAATTTTTGCTTTCCACGCAAAAAAAAAAAAGAAATTCACCGCACCAGCCCAAACTAAGTAATTCAGTCCATTTAATTTTATATAAGTAATAGATTTGGGCATATCATCATCCCAAATTAAAGAGACTTTGCTGTCAGCCATATTTCTAAGAAAAAACAATGAACTAGTAATGATGAAGAATCACGAATAAGCCAATACCAAACAGCCAATACCAAACAGAATGAGGAAGAACCACGAATAAGCTAATACCAAATAGCCAATAATGAAGATAATGAAGCCAAATAGTAAAGAAGAACCACGAATAAGCCAATACCAGACAGCCAAACAAGCAGAACATGCGCCAAACCCTAGCTGTCGAACCAAACCCTAGCCGTTGCCAAACCTATTAAAGCAAACCCTACCCAGCGTCACCTTCTTTGGATCAACCCAAAGCCGTCGTCGACCCATTTCGATGAAACCAGATCCAGCGTCGACCTCTTTCGATGAAACTAGAGTCGTTGACCCCTTTCAAAGGAACCAGAGGTGTCGACAACCCTTGTAAAGAAAACCAGAGGCGTCGGCGACCCTTTTCGAACAAACCAGAGGTGTCGTCGACCCTCTTCGAACCAACCAGAGGCTTCGTCGATCACTTGGGAGCAAATCCTAGGCACGGTATCCAGAAGTATTAGAAGGGTACTGTAATGCAAATTCGATATCGGACACGAAAGTCTTAATGTCTACAAGTGGATATGTATTTCTACTTGATGGTGCAACGGTATCTTAAAAATCTTCCAAACAGACGTGTGTAGCAGGTTCTACGATGGAATCAAAATTCATTACTTTAGATAAAGCAACTGAAGAAGCCGAATGGCTACGGTAATTTATCAAAGATGTTTCAAGATGGCCTAGACCTGTGCTAACTATTTGTATCCATTGCGATAGGCAATCGGCAATAGGTAGGACATAGAGTCATATGTATAATGGTAAGTCTAGACATATACGTCGTTGACATAATACTATTAGAAAACTACTCTCAAGTGAGATTATCACAATTGACTACGTAAAGTCAAAGGATAATATTGCGATACGCTTACCAAAGGATTAACCCAAGAGTTGGTTGAACGAGCATCGACGAGAATGGAATTAAAGCCTATGACATAAAAAGGTAATGTGAAGGAAAAACCCAACCTAGCTGACTAGAGATCCCAAGATCTAGGTTCAATGGGATAACCTAATTACGTATACCTAGGATAATCACCGTGGAGTTTGAGAACTCTTACCTATTATTATGATGCAGCGGTGATTTGAGAGGTTAAGCATTAGCTTTTGATAACTTTTTCCTGGTGAGCCAGGTTAGTATAGAGAAATACCATTGAATAAAAGTCACCAATGTGAATATGAAGTAGGGCCGCTTCTTTGAGAATTTGACAAGCTAAAATTCTCAAAAAAATACTTGCAGAACCAGGAAGAGTGTTTCATGGCCAAAACGAACAAAGCTGTGAGAACAAAAACTTCGTTGTGAAAGTTGTTGTGTGAAGCCTATTGTCTCGGTTTACTGCTAAGGAGACACAGTTCAAGGCAGTACTGCCTACTTTTTTTCCAGTAAACCCGATAGGTTTTCACAAGAGAAAGTTTAAGGCTAACCGCTATCTACCCTATGCAGGGACTTTTAGTTGTCTCTCTCTTGTAGTCAGGTTTGCATGGACATTGTACTCCCGCCAATTTCATTCATGGGGAGGATTGTTGTATCTATGAATTCAATTGGTAATTCAATACCATTCAATTGGCAATTCAATATTAGAAATCAATTTGTAATTTAATACCAGAATTCAATTAACAATTCAATTCCATTCAATTGGCAATTCAATTTTAGTTTGTAACCCCAAGAGAAAAGTTCTATATAAGAATTTCTCTAGTATTCTGCATTAAGGAGAATACAAATTCTAAAATACAAGTGAGAGATAGACAGACGAGGTACATTCGAGTAGCCGATCTTTGGAGGTGTTCTAACGTTCGTGTGAGACTCAGACCCGTCTCTTTTTTAGACTTATATATGTTGAGGTGTTTCTGCATATATATAATTGTTTGATGTATGATTTACACATTTTGATGCATGTTTAAGTTTATCTGAGCATGCGGGGTTGGTTCCCGGGGTTGTAGGGAGTTACCGTGTGAATTTCAAAAATGCAAAAAAATATATATATATTTTGGAGGCCTATAAATATCTAAGTTAGATATTTTCAAAAAGATACTTTTAAAACTTAACTCCAAAGTTTTCTACAATTTCTCTCTGCCTTCTCTCTAACTTATCGAGGGCCCGGGGCTTGGTTTTTGAAAAACCAACTGCTGATCCTTAGTATCAGCATCAAGGTCTTCGCATCCATCCGGACAGAATTTTATTCCGGCGAAACGCTATTTTACACGTGGATCGAGACATCAAGTTTTTAACTCACCGAGGTAGGATCTTAGACTGTATAACTGTTAGAGGGTACTACGTGTAATCCTACGTGTTTCTACCGTTTTAAAATGCATGAAAAAGGTGTTTATGTTCTAGATCCAGTTTTGGGTTAAAACTAATTTTTGGCGTTTCGGTTGGATGAAATCGAAAGAGGGATGTTCCTTTTGAGGTTTTATGATAGCCTTAAGCTCGGGTACGCTCTCAGGTATCAAAACGGGTGTTTTTTAAGCTTGATCTGAGGTTTGAAAACCAAAATCGTAGCTTAAAAACGTGATCTGGGCAAGTTCAGTCGACTGAACCTATGAGTTTAGTCGACTAGATCATCATGTTGGAGGTTCAGTCGACTAGACTTGGGAGGTCAGTCGACTGAAATGGCTTCTGTTTTGGTTCTCTTTTCCAGTGTGTTTTTCAGTCGACTGGAGGGTGAATCCAGTCGACTGAACCTGGGCTGTTTTGGAAAATGATGTGTTTTGGTTCAAGCTTTCCTCATGTGATGTCTATCTAAGGTTTTTATGAAATTCTATGGTTTCAAAAGGGTTATCAGAGGTTTTCAAAATGATGGTTTGAAAACGGAGTCTTGGGAAAATCTTTCAAACGTGCTTGTGAAGGTTTGGAGCTAACCTTTGGGATTGAGTCTCAACTTCTAAATCGTTTTGGTGAAAATATGTTTTTACATATGTTGTTTGATCTCCATAGTTCATGGATGGGATCCCTTTTAGATACATGTGTTGTATATCTATTTGCGGGTTGGGTTTAAAATGTTATCCATAGATGTACCGAGATAGTAGATGTGTGTTGAGTTGGGCTTCTATTGCTCCTTGGTGAAAGTCTAAAAACGTGCACAGAGTTGGTTCGCTTTGGCCCCTCGAGTTGATCCCCGTAAACGTGGTATTTGTTAACTTCGTCCATCGGTTGTAGAAATTCGTAAAGAAGCGAGTCGTGGTTTGGTTATGCTTCGTCCATCAATCACAGCAATCTGTAAAGAAGCCGGTTGTCCCTTGACTGGTTATGTGGTTGTGACATCGTATAGAACTTGTCATTACCTAGCAGGCCTTAAGTTGTTCAGGACTAGGGTAATGGACGAGAGTCTATAGTTGTTGCCTTTGTCTTGAGTTGACAGAGTCGGTACATAGGATTAAATTTTATCGTGTCTCCTCGGCTGCGTGTCCCGACTGGAGAATGCTGTTTTATTACTACTTTCATTTAACTATGGCATAATATCTGTTAGGATGATATGCATAGTTTCAAGGATGGAAAACATGGGGTTTTTTTTAGAAGGAAAACCTTTTTGGGTATTGTGGTCGAGTTAGCTCCCACCATATAATTACATAACCTGTATTACAGCTTTACAGTCTATTTTCTATTGGATTTCGGCTCACGGTGTGGGATTTTGCTATAAAAATATTTTCAAGTGAACATGATGAGTTGACCTAGTTGCAGAGGTGAAGGAAGGCTTGCTGTAGCTTTTTCCTGCTTTGTACATGTACTTTTGCATGTAACGCCTGTGATGGCTGGTTTTATACGCCCTTTGATGATATGCTTATTCATGTACGAGAATGTATGGTTACTGTTTATGAGAACTGAGCTTGGAAAATCTTTTATCCAGCTGCTATATTTTGATTTCCAACTGTAAAACTTATTTTATTTAAATGGGTGTTTTGGTGGGCTTTCGCATGGCCCGGATGTTTGGGCCGCGACAGCTTGGTATCAGAGCTCTAGGTTCGAATACTTATGAGCCATGGAAAAGAGGGTACATCACCTTGTGAGGATGTATGTGTGTTTGATTGCATGTGTTCCAGCGTTTTCCTAACATATCATGATAGCTTGTGGTGTATACGTGGGTATGGAGGTTGGACCTTAGGATTGATTAGTCTTGCCTTCGGGCGTTTAGATGAACAAACATAGGAGCCATGTTAGAGACGCAATTCGCGGACGTGATTTCTAGCAAGGAATCTAAGTTGGTCATCTAGATGGATGAATCTTTCTTGTTGGTTCTCCTCGGTATGTGAGATGTGATGACATGATATTAAGTGGCTATGTGTTAGCATGCTTATCTGTCTTTTACGTTAGCAATAACATTTTGCATGGATTCTCATCCTGTTATGTTGCTTTCGTATAGAGTTATGTCCACGCGGGGAGGATGACGCCGTGGTCGAGGCCGTGGTTGTGGTTCTGGCCAAAGGGATGTTCTAGTCCCAGATATTGGGGATGCTAATGCACCCTAAGGACTTGTTGCTGAGGGAGATTTGTTGCATGAGATGTTGACTCCATCTGGCAACTGGCTGAGGCCATTAGGGGAAGGTAGAGTGTTCCCGAGCCGAGGGCGACGGTTACGAGGCGTGAGTTTCACCGTCTGGACCCTCCTACCTTTTCTGGGGATCCCAACCCCATCGTAGCCATTGAGTAGCTGAAGCTGGTTACTAGGATTTTGGATTCGCTTCTGATTGAGGAGGATGATCAGTGGGTCACTTGTGCTGCCTTCCAGCTGAGGGGAAGTGCTCATATGTGGTGGAAGTTCGCCAAGACTACAGTGGCAGGCACTTGGGAGGCATTCACGAAGGTATTTCTGGAGAAATACTTTCCAGCGATGCTGAGGGATCGCTACAGAGAGGATTTTTGTTTCTTGACTTAGGGGAGTATGTCAGTAGTCGAGTATGAGGCTGAGTTTACCAACCTATCGCAGTTTGCACAAGAGATCATACCTATTATTGAGTTCAAAGCGAACAGATTTGAGAGGGGTTTAAGGCCCGCTATCAAGGACAGAGTGGCGGCATTTCAGATGTAAGTCTACACTGACCTGGTACAGATGACCATGAAGGTGGAGGACACCTTGTCTGAGACACGCAAGGACAGAGATAGTAGGAGTCAGCAGGACGACAGATGTGCACTGTCCCGGGGACGCAAAGACAAGTGTCAACGAACATCTAGTCCGAGTTCTCATCCGGTGGGGTCATATCCTCCACAGTCTTCTACATCTTCTCCTCCCGTAGCTTCAACGGGATGGTCAAATCAAAGGGCGCTTTGTCATAGATGCCAGCGACCAGGGCACCGTGCAGCAGAGTGCAGGAGTGCAGCGCCTGTTCAGGCACAATCACAGTCACAGGCGCTAGAGAGAGGACCACCGGTATGTTTTGAGTGTGGGCAGTCTGGGCACATCCAGAGGAACTCTCCTTAGAGAGGGAGCATTCAGAGTATAGCAGGAGCACCAGCTATTCCATCTAGCCAGGGACGACAGACGTATCAGTAGCCTAGAACTCAGACGTCCAGATTTGTAGAGGGGGTGCATCTGTGCAGTCAAGTAGACAGTTGGTAGTTCAGTGCCGCAGCGGACCAGCCATGGCATATGTTCTAACATGACCTAGTTCATCCAGAGCACCGGTCGTGCCCGATGCTGTCGCTACCACCTCCATGATCAGAAGTACCTTTCTTGTCTACAGATCATGGGCCAGTGTTCTTATCGATACCGGAGCATCACATTCATTCATATCATCTGCTTTTGCATCTGCTTTAGGGTTAGAAATGGATTAGTTGGGTAGTACTATGTGTGTGGAGACCCTAGTGAGTGGGAATGTGACGTTGAGTCTTGCTGTAGATCTTGCGTGTTGGAGGTCGCCGGTCATTGTTTAGAGTTTGATTTTGTTATTCTAAACATGACCGAGTTTGATGTCATCCTAGGGATGGATTGGCTGACCACCTATCGTGCTTTTATTGATTGCGATCGACGGAGGGTGACGATTTGCACACCAGACGGAGATTATTTTTGATTTGTGGGAGACCGAGATGAGCGTTTGAGGTCTATGCCTAGTATTGTACAGAACAAGGGTAACCTAGGTTTCCTTTTTGTAGCCCTTATGTTGGATGAGGTAGTTGGGGTTCGAGAAGAGTTACCTCCGGTGGTTTGTAACTATCCAGATGTCTTTCCTGACGATCTGTTCGAGTTACCGCCGAGCTGGGAGGTGGAGTTCTCTATTGATCTGGTTCCCGGAGCTGCTCCCATATCTATACCATCCTATCATTTTGCACTCGCTGAGTTGCGTGAACTCAAGGTATAGCTTCAGGAGTTGCTAGATAGGGGGTTTATACGTCCGAGTACTTCGCCGTGGGGAGCTCCTACTCTTTTTGCAAAAAAGAAGGATGGATCTTTACATCTTTGTATCGATTATCGAAAACTAAATCAGGTGACAGTGAAGAACAAGTATCCGATGC
This sequence comes from Heliamphora ciliata, assembly GCA_032360265.1. Taxonomy (NCBI): domain Eukaryota; kingdom Viridiplantae; phylum Streptophyta; class Magnoliopsida; order Ericales; family Sarraceniaceae; genus Heliamphora; species Heliamphora ciliata. The sequence goes on along the minus strand of JAUMHN010000016.1, from coordinate 1,276,737 downwards.
CGAAGATAGATGACTTGTTTGATCAGCTGAGGGGTTCAAGCTGCTTCTCGAAGATTGACTTGAGATCAGGATACCATCAGTTGAGTATTAGGGACGAGGACATAGCGAAGACTGCTTTTTGAACTCGCTATGGTCACTACGAGTTTCTGGTTATGCCATTCAATTTTATGAGCGTACCATCTACATTCATGGGTCAAATGAATCGGATCTTCCATCCTTACCTGGACAGCTTTATGGTAGTGTTTGTGGATAATATTCTGAAATATTCACCAACCAGCGAGGCGCACGAGGATCACCTGCGGATTGTGCTTCAAACTTTGAGAGAGCATCACCTCTATGCGAAGTACGAGAAGTGCGAGTTCTGGATGATTGAGGTGAGATATTAGGACACGTAGTGTCGACAGACGGGGTATCAGTGGATTCGTCAAAGACAGATACTGTGACAGGTTGGGAGCGACCGAATAGCGTCTATGAGATTCGTAGTTTTCTGGACTTAGAAGGGTACTATCGACGGTTCGTGAAGGACTTTGCTAGACTCACTGCACCGATGACGCGTCTGACGCGGAAGGGAGTTGTGTTTGTGTGGAGTGAGTTCTGTGAGTCAGCTTTCCAGGAGCTGAAGATGAGGTTGACTAGTTCGCCAATGTTGATCATTCCAGAGCGAGCCTTGGGATATACCGTGTACTGTGATGCATCACATGACGATCTTGGATGTGTTCTGATGCAGGGAGATAAGGTTGTAGCTTATGGTTCCCGACAGCTGAAGACGTACGAGCATAATTATCCCACACACGACTTGGAGTTGGCAGCCATGGTCTTTACCTTGAAGACATGGCGTCACTATCTTTATGGTGAGCATTTCGAGATTTTCTCTGATCACAAGAGTCTGAAATACTTATTTTCGTAGAAGGACCTGAATTTGCGCTAATGACGATGGATGGAGTTGTTGAAAGATTACGATTTCGACTTGTTGTATCATTCGGGGAAGGCCAACGTTGTAGCTGACGTTCTCAGCAGGAGATCTCATGGCTCGTTAGCTTTTGTGGCTATACGAGAATGGAACATGCTTGGAGAGATTGGGGAGTTTGATCTCTGTCTTGGGGATGCGGCAACAGAAGCCACCTTATTTTCGATAGTTTCACGACCAGCATTGATAGCACGTTGCTAGAGCTCCAGCAGATGAATCAGGAGGCTCAGACGATACGGGATCGTGTTGCTAGTGGAGAAGATACTGTGGGATGGATTATGGATTCATATCAGAGTATGAGATTATCCAGGAGGTTGTTTGTGCCCGAGTTATGCCGAGCCGATCTTTTATGTGAGTGTCATCATTCTCGTCTTGCCGTGCATCCTAGAGGCACGAAGATGTACCATGACTTGCGTCGTCAGTTCTATTGGACGGGAATGAAGCGAAATGTGATCCAGTTTGTTTCCCGATGCCTCATCTGTCAACAGGTAAAGGAAGAACACCAAAAATCGACAGGATTGCTGCAGTCGTTGCCTATATCAGAATGGAAGTAGGAGCGCGTCACGATGGACTTTGTGTCAGGACTTCCTCGATCACCTAGGGGACACGACGCCGTATGGGTTGTAGTAGATAGGTTGACGAAGTCTGTAAACTTTCTCCCCATCCGAGTGAGGGATTCGGTGGAACGACTGAGTGGCTTGTATGTCAGGGAGATAGTCTGGTTGCATGGAGTGCCAGTGTCTACTGTTTCTAACCGAGACCCACGCTTCACATTGCGCTTTTGGCAGAGTCTTCAAGAGTCTTTGGGGATGCACTTAATGTTCAGTACTGCTTTTCACCCCCAGACGGATGGTTAGTCTGAGAGGACCATACAGATTCTGGAGGATATGCTGAGGTCTTGTGTCCTTGACTTCAGAGGTTCGTGGGAGGATCATCTACCTTTGGCAGAGTTTGCTTACAACAACAGCTATCAGTCCAGTATTGGGATGGCACCGTATGAGGCCTTATATGGTAGACCGTGTAGATCGCCTGTGTGTTGGACAGATGTAGGAGAGACCACAGTCTTGGGACCCGACATGGTGTGAGAGACGATAGAGAAGGTTGTTGTGATTCGCCAGCGCCTACTGACAGCGCAGAGCCGCCAGAAGAGTTATGCAGATCAGATGAGGCGACCTTTGGAGTTTGCAGTGGGGGATCATGTGTTCATAAAGGTCTCGCCACGTAAAGGTTTGATTTGATGAGGTTTGGTCATAGCAGGAAGCTATCACCGCGCTCCACTAGACCATTTGAGATCCTTGACAGAGTTGGAGAGGTTGCATATCGTTTAGCCTTGCCACCTCAGTTAGCATCTGTGCACAACGTGTTTCCCGTTTCTATGCTTCGGAGGTACGAGCCTGATCCGTCACATGTGTTAGATTGGGCTGAGCTGCGGGTGGATGAGGATGCCACTTATGAGGAGCATCCAATGAGGATTCTTGATACAAAGGAATAGGTGTTACGGGGCAGAACAATCGCCTATGTCAAGGTCCTATGGCTTTATCACGGAGTTGAAGAAGCTACATGGGAGTTGGAGTTTGAGATGCGTGCCAGATACCCGAAGCTTTTTCCTTTGTGACCTTGTAGTGAATTTCGGGGGAAAAATTCCTTAAGGGGGGAGAGTTGTGAGATCCGGACCCGTCTCTTTTTGAGACATATATATATATATATGACGTGTTTTGCATATATATTTCTACAATGCATGATTTACTCATTTTGATGCATGTTTAAGTTTATTTGAGCATGCGGGGTTAGTTCCCGGGGTTGTAGGGAGTTGCCGTGCGAATTTCAAAAATTCAAAAAAATAAAAGATATTTTAGAGGCTTATAAATATCTGAAATTAGATATTTTCAAAAAGATATTTTCAAATTTTAACTCTTAAGTTTCCTCAAAATTCTCTCTGCCTTCTCTCTAACTTCTCGGGGGCCTGGGGCTTGGTTTTTGATAAACCAACTGCTGATCGTTGGTATCGGCATTGAGGTCTACGCATCCATTAAGTCAGAATTTTATTTCGGTGAAGCTCGATTTTGCACATGGATCGAGACATTGAGTTTTTAACTCACCGAGGTAGGATCTTATACTGTATAACTGTTAGAGAGTACTACGTGTAATCCTACGTGTTTCTACCATTTTAAAATGCATGAAAAAGGTGTTTATGTTCTAGATCCAGTTTTGCATTAAAACTATTTTTTGGCATTTCGGTTAGATGAAATCGAAAGAGGGATGTTCCTTTCGAGGTTTTATGATAGCCTTGAGCTCGGGTACACTCTTAGGTATCAAAACGGATGTTTTTGAAGCTTGATCTGAAGTTTGAAAACCAAAATCGTAGCTCAAAAACGTGATCTAGGCAAGTTCAGTCGACTGAACCTATGAGTTCGGTCAACTGGATCATCATGTTGGAGGTTCAGTCGACTGGACCTGGGAGGTCAGTCGACTGAAATGGCTTCTGTTTTGGTTCCCTTTTCCAGTGTGTTTTTCAGTCGATTGGAGGGGGAGTCCAGTCGACTAAACTTGGGTTGTTTTGGAAAATGATGTGTTTTGGTTCAAGCTTTCCTCATGTGATGTCTATCCGAGTTTTTAATGAAATTCTATGGTTTCAAAAGGGTTATCAGAGGTTTTCAAAAGGGTGGTTTGAAAATGGGGTCTTGGGAAAACCTTTCAAACGTGTTTGTGAAGGTTTGGAGCTAACCTTTGGGGTTGAGTCTCAACTTCTAAATTGTTTTGGTGAAAATATGTTTTTACATATGTTGTTTGATCTCCATGGTTCATGGATGGGATCCCTTTTATATACATGTGTTGTATAACTATTTGCGGGTTGGGTTTGAAATGTTATCCATAGATGTACTGAGACAGTAGATGTGTGTTGAGTTGTGCTTCCATTGCTCCTTGGTGAAAGTCCAAAAACGTGCGCAAAGTGGGTTCGCTACAGTCCCTCAGTTAAACCCCGTAAACGTGGTATTGGTTAACTTCATGCATCGGTCGTAGAAATCCGTAAAGAAGCGAGTCGTGGTTTGGTTATGCTTTGTCCATCCATCGCAGCAATCCGTAAAGAAGCCGATTGTCCCTTGATTGGTTATGTGGTTGTGACATCGTATAGAACTTTTCATTACCTAGCAGGCCTTAAGTTGTTCAGGACTAGGGTAATGGACGAGAGTCTATAGTTGTTACCTTTGTCTTGAGTTGACAGAGTCGGTACATAGGATTACATTTTATCGTGTCTCCTCGGCTTGCGTGTCCCGAGTGGGGAATGTTATTTTATTACTGCTTTTCCTTAACTGTGGCATGATATCTGTTAGGATGATATGCATAGTTTCAAGGATGGAAAACGTAGGGTTTTTTTTTTAGAAGGAAAACTTTTTTGGGTATTGTGGTCGAGTTAGCTCCCACCATATAATTGTATGATCTGGATTACAGCTTTACAGTCTATTTTCTATTGGGTTTCGGCTCACTGTGTGGGATTTTGCTGTAAAAATATTTTCAGGTGAACATGATAAGTTGACCTAGATGCAGAGGTGATGGAAGGCTTGTTGTAGTTTTTTCCTGCTTCGTACATATACTTTTACATGTAACGCCTGTGATGGCTGGTTTTGTACGCCTTTGGGCGATATGCTTATTCATGTATGAGAATGCATGTTTACTGTTTATGAGAGCTGAGCTTGGGAAATCTTTTATCCAACTGTTATATTTTGATTTCCAACTGTAAAACTTATTTTGTTTAAATGGGTGTTTTGGTGGACTTTCGCGTGACCCTGATGTTTGGAGCGTGACACTTATTGTCATTGCCTCAGGGACTTATTGTCATTGCCCTTATAAAACTTACTACAGAGTCACCCACCTTAAGAAGCGTGATGCCTACTCCGATGTCATCCCAAGTCTAAGCTACCAAAGCCAGAATGCTAGCGACGAATGTATGATTCCCCACAATTTTCATCATACACAATTTTTTTCTTCTATACCGGGGACGCACCCAGGGTGTTCATGAGGAATACATCTCAAAATATTTATAAAATTGGTAACCAAGGACGCCTTTGATTTAGAACCGAGAAAAGAACAATTCCAATGTATCCCCACCCACAATGGTAAACACGAAGAAGAATCTAATATGCCAGAATATAAATGTGACAATGCTCATGCTACATACATTCCGAAGTACAACTAACAATAACATGATATAATTACCCAAAAAAAAAACAATAACATGATATACAACTAAGCATGGCAAGATGTGCAACCCAATAAGCATAGGATACAATTCTTCATTATATATATTTACTTTACTAAATTGTCACACCCTGTAAATGCACAGTTTTTCCATTGTTAAAGTAGTGATTAAAGGCATTCAGGTGGAGCATGAATCACAAAATACAAACACTTTATGAAGTTAAAGAAAACTAAACAACAATCAAATCATACAACATGGGCATACTTCAAAAAGTATAATTCATTTTACGTCTTTTTAATTTCTAGTTTTATTCTTATTTTTGATCCTATGTTCTTACATGCATTGAAGGGAATTTAAGGTGAGAGAGATTAGAAAGTCTAGAGGTTTTCTTACCTTGTAGATGGATCCTAAAGTGGAAGGTTGAATAGACTTAGCTTCAAATCTCTTCAAAGTCTCCAAATTAGAGAGATATAACCCAAGACTGGCAATGGTGGCCGGAGAAGGGTGCCGGCGACAGCGACAGTGTCTGGGAGGTGGCACGGTGCCAATGGTGGTGAGGTGGCCCGACGGTGGAGGTGGCGAAGTAGTGTTTGGCAGGTGGTGGCTATGTGAGGGGAGAGAAAAAAAAATGATAGGGACAGACCTGGAAAGATGAGGGAGAGAGAGGAGAGAGACAGGCATTGTTACCGGCGAGTCATGGTTGCCGGAGTAGGTGGCTGCTTCGGCGGCCAGATTTGCAGTGGAGGATGGTGGCGTGGGCGACAGTAGAACAAAAGCAGAGGTGGCTAGGGTGGTGCTGGTGTCGTGTTTCCTTCTCAGCAAACTTCTGTTTGAAGCTTTTGGAGAAAACCAAAAGAAGCTGAGAGCTTCAGATTAATATGTGCATTACTCTATATATATATATATATATATATATATATATATATCTTTATGAAGTTGCGTATTGTGAGAAAAAATAAGGCAATAATGCTTATTTAGGCTTAAAGCAGAACAGTTGTCCATGTATGTGTCAGGTTGCATGCGTATGAGCTGTCAAGTAGCAAAAATCGTATACTTTTGCATAAAAACTTGGATGTAATTTATTTATTTATTTATTTTCAAAAATTCGACGTAAATCTTTAATGTATTTTTTATAAATAATCGTATAGTTAAGATCTTTACTAGAATTTTCTATCTATTTAATATACTTTATGGCGGTTTATCGATTACTAACTTTTTTGATAGCTGTAAACTTTTGAATTAAAAAATTCGAGATAAACTTTTAATGATATTTTAAAGATTTAGGGTTATAATTACACTACCTTGTACAAGGATTATTTTCAAAAATTTATTTAATGTACATTTTTAAGCATAAAATTTTTGTTTTGATTTAATATGGTGATTTTAAGTGTCACATTAAAATTTTATGTCATAATCTAATTATAGCATTAGTTTGTTAGGGTGATTGGGTCCAATTTTTTTAAAGTTTTCAGTAATTTGAGAAGTTGGTGTATATTTCTAATCACTTTTATATTAGTTTTAATTAAATTTGACAAATTTAATTTATAAAGTTAAATTTTATGATTGGGTATTATTTGATTAGATAAGCGTTGTATTAAGTCTTCTTTTTATTTAAGTATTGAAGCTAGTATTAAAAAATTATTTTATTAAGTTGTATATATTTATTTAATGTTGTAGAGATTGCGTGCGTGTGTGTCTATATATATATATATATATATATATATATATATATATATATGCCAATTCCCATAT
>JAUMHN010000016.1:1254789-1265523 GCA_032360265.1 Heliamphora ciliata | reverse complement strand
AGATTGTATCAAATAACTCATAAAACACACCGTATAAGTACCGCCACAGTACTGTCACATAATTTTTGCATAAAGCCTTATCAAAACCCCACAAAAGGCAAGAAGATGCTTTCAAAGATACATTTCGGCCCCTTATGAATTTGTCCAAATCCTGGGCTTTGCTCAAAAGTCGCTGAAACTTGATTTTCTAGAAGGAAAAAAAAGCCCCCTTTAGTGGAAAATATCAAAAAATCTAAAAACAGCACCAAATCAATTTATAAAAATAGTGAGAAAGTTTTTTGTGGCATGGGGACCACTAGTCGACCATTGAAGAATTTTTTAGGTATTTTTTGATTGTTTTAAGGATAAAAACTAGGGAATGCAAAAAGAAGAGACATAGATCACATCTTCCAAAAAAAAACAATAATAAAGGGCAATAATATATTGATGCTCTGATACCAACTTAGAAGCTCTAGCAAGAAGAATGAAAAGAAAGAGAAAATAAGAAGAATAAGAAGAGTTAGATAAAGAAACGAGAGTGATTTTTAGGGTTTCTCTTCGTCACATCTATTATTTAAACTACAAATGTGTACAAAAATACTCTTAGCTAACATAACAAGTAACGATGCAGTAACAAACCAGAAAAAATCAAATAGACACAGTGAAAGAAATGCAACTTATGAAACAATTTAATTTCACTAGATGTCACTTTCATAACACCTTACAATTTCCAAAAATGTTAAAGTAAATTATACAAAAGAACAACTTATATGATCAACCACTCTCAAGGTCCATAAGGAATTATTAACATGAATGTAAAACATTTAGAAGCTCTTTTTCTCCTATTCTTTTTATTTTTCTATTTTTTAGGGGAGGGGGAATTTAATAAGTGATGGAATTTAGTCTGTAGCTCCTACTTGTTTAGAAATGAGAGAAATAATTAGATTAGAAATAATTTCTCCTCTTTTTTCATGAGTTCTTTTAATTTTCAATTAAAAGAAACTTGACTCAAACATATTTTTAGTAGGAAATTATTGTTCATTGTCTGGTTACCACGGACAACAATGAGGAAAAGATAATATGCAAAAAGGATGAGGGAAATATTTAGTTTAAAAATGACATCCATGCTTTCTTGCCATTTCATAAAAATTGTTGAATCTAACATTTTTTTAATGCACGAGGGAAGATAGAGAGGAAAATAGTTTCCTTTCTCACTTTCCTTTTGTTTTCCTTTTCCCTTACCAATTCCAATTTCTAAAAGCATACACTATGGAGCTTCATTCAAAACATGTTCAATGGTTGGTCCACAGCAATTCTAAGAACTAACTAGAGATTAAATTAATTTTTAGTTAATTTTTAAAAGTAAACAATCAAAAAATTAAAGGATTCAGTTGTCAGTTTTTAGGGCTTATAGTGTTTAAATGGGTTGATTTAAGCGTTTCTGTTTTGGAAAACGTTGGTTGGACAGTAGTTGTAGAATAGTAATTTCAATTTGACCAAGACAATTAGATTTTCAAAGGACAATTTTTTTTTTAAGAAAAGGAAAGGTTAGTAACCTGTTGCAGAACACAACTTCATACGCCAAATAGGAATTGCTAGTCTTTTTGCTCTTGTAGTTACGAATGTTCTTTTCTATTTGTTTCATTTCCTTAAAGGCATTCATGTACTTATTTTTGACCTAATAATATATAAGTAAGTGGTGGTGAAGGAGACTAATTAACTCCTGAATTCTTTCTTTTCATATCTTTTCTTTTCTCCTATAACTTCTTTTTCTTCCTTCAAACCCTAAATCCATATTCTACTATTTAACATGGTATCAGAGCGTTCAATCTAATTCTAAAAGAACTATAAAGCTTCAACCGTTGTCGCACAAAGAAAACGACTTGTTGACATCATTTTCTGTACGATAACGTCAGCATGACACCAGCACCTGTACAGACGACAAACAGCGCTCCTCTGGTTCAGATCGCCTCAATTTGCTAGTCTTTATGGTGATTTTCCATGATTTTTTTGAAGAAAATTGGCGTGTCCCATGACTTTTTGAAATTTTTGGATTTTCGGAACCCTAGGGATTCGATCTATAGTTCGAGACTTCAATCATGATTTTTGGCGATCGAGATCCATCCTCTAGGTGTCGAATCTCCCTCCACATGTCAGATCTATATTTTATTTGGTAATTATGGAAAGTTTCTAGTCAATTTTTGGATCTTTTGAAAGTAGGCAATTGCTTTTTCGATTTCGCTTGTTAGCAATCTCCTTTTTTCTCGACTTCGGCCCTTCGGCCCTTCGGTTCTTGTTGTTTGTGTAATTTGGGGTGGTGACCTTCAACTAGTTGTCTTGGTTTTGCATCAAATCTGGTTTTCTAAAGTTCGCATCACAAGTTGCTCCCTTCCTTGCGTGGTTTTGGTCGATTCTGGTTGATTCCTATTGAGTCACAAGCTACTGGTTTGATTACATCCTTTTTTTGAGGTACTATGGCTGAGACAAAGATTCTTGATCATAAAGATGACGACTTGCTGCAATGTGTCACTTCTAAACGTCTTAATGGTGTTAACTATTTAGACTGAACACATACCTTTAAGATTTTTCTTAAAGCCAAACAGAAGTTGAAGTACATCACTGATCCTCCTCCACCGAACAGGAATCCTACTCTTTCTGGTTGGGAAACGGTTGATTCTATTGTTATGGGTTGGATGTGGTAGAGTTTGCAGCCTCACATTGCAACTACAGTAGAGTTCTGTGATACTTCTAAGCAAATGTGGGACTCCCTTGCACTCTTTCTCGAATTGGAGCAATGTATCTCGTGTTTATGAGCTATATGAGAAGATTTTTGCAACCTGGGAAACCTTTGTCTGACTATTACAGTAAGCTCAAGAACCTCTGGGATCAATTATTACAATAACGTTCTTTCACTAATGATATACAGCAACATAAGCGCCAATGAGAAGATTTCATGATTGCCTCCTTACTTTCTGGTTTAGATTCTGATCTTTGTGGATTTAAGAATCAAATTATGGGTAGCGATACTTTGCCTACTGCATTTAATGCATATTCCTAGTTCTTACGTTCCCCGTTGGGTCAATCTGTTGGTATACTTAGTCCTTATGCTTCTCCATCTACGTCTGAATCTTCTGCCTTAGTTTCTATCAACGGAGGTCGTGGTTCTTTCCGCGTAATGGGCACGATAATCGTGGTGGCCGTAATTTTCGCAGCGGTTCTCAAGGTGGTGGTCGCAGTAGTGGTCATGGTGATCATTGTGGTGGAACTAACCATACTGAACCATATTGTTGGGCTAAGTATGGTAAACCCAATTATGTTAATCAAGTTATAGATCGCACATCTTAGTCTTAGATCTCTAATGCGCCTTCCCATCTGGTGTCTTCCTCTTCTGATTCTCATGATGCTCTCACTACTCAACTTAGCAAGATTTTTCAGACATTGCAATTTGTTTTACCTCCATCTTCCACAGCTACTTTAGCCAATTCAGGTAATATTGCATGTGCGGCTCTTACATCTTCCTCATGGGTCCTTGATTCTTGCGCTAACTCTCACATAGCTGGTAATTTATCACTTTTTTCTCATTTAACTCATATCGCATCGTGTCGTTTTAGCTGATGATTCATCTTGTTTTATGCAGGGGACAGGTGTTCTACATCCATCTCCATCCTTTCCTTGCCTTCTAGTCTTTATGTTCTTAACTTTCCCTTCAATTCACTCTCTATTAGCCAGTTAACTAAAGTTTTACATTGTTCAATATTATTCTCCCACTTCTTGTGTTTTTCAGGACCTCCAGACCAAGAACATAATTGATTCGAAATATGAGAAGGATGACCTATATTATCTTAATGTTGATTCGTCTTTTGCTACTTCCTCTTCTATGAGTGCTACAATTTCCCCTCTTCAGTGGCATTTACATTTGGGCCATCCATTTGTGGCTAAACTTAAGTTGGCTATTCCTAGTTTGAGTCGTGTCTAGTTTTAATTGTGAAGATTGTCAGTTAGGAAAGTATCACTGTAGTTCTTTTCCTACTAGTAGTCATAGTCGTCAATTAGAGTCTTTTGATGTAGTTCATATGGACATTTGGGGTCCTTCTCGAACTCCCGGTAATAATGGATATTCTTATTTCTTATTTTTGTTGATAACCATTCTAGCATGACTTGATTGTTTTGTTGAAAAGTTGATCGGAATTACCTTTTATTCTCTCGCTTTTACAATGAAATTTATACCCTATTTGGAAAACGTTCAAGGTTATTCGATCTGATAAAACTCGTGAATATCTATAATCTAGTGTTGCTTCCTTGTGTGTTGATTGTAGTATTATTCACCAGACTACTTGTGCTTACACGTCTCAACAAAACGGTGTTACTGAACGCAAATATCGTCACTTGTTAGATGTTGCATGTACCATTGTTTCACACCACAGTACCAGCACAGTTTTGGGGTGATGCCGTTCTTCCTGCTCGTTCTCTTATTCATCACGTCTTATGTTGCTCTCAATGGTTTGTCTCCTTTTTCCTTATTTCCCTTTGGCCTTTCCTCTTGCTCCTTGAATGTTTGGTTGTACTGCTTTTGTACATGTTCTTGATCCCGATCGTAATAAATTATCCTTTCAAGCTAGAAAGTGTGTTTTTCTTGGCTACTCTTGTACTCACAAAGGTTATCGATGTTATCACCCCGAGACTCACGAGTATTTTGTCAGTGCCAATGTCACCTTCTTCGAATCAACACATTTCTTTGCTTTCTCCAATTTCCCGTTGTCGTCTGATCTCATATGTTGTCGTGAGGGGGAGCCTTCATCTCCTACTCAACCTTAACTTGTTTCTACCTGTTTCTATGCCCTCGCCTTTTTCTTTATCTACTCCTTTGCAGGTATGTCAATGATTTTGTGCTCGACAAGTTGTCTCTTATAGCCCGAATTCGTCATCATCTTTGGTTGAGGCTCATGCGTCCTCGCCCCCTACATCTGCCATTTTTGACTTGTCTACTACCTTGCATCATAGTAAGCGTGCTTGTACTCAACACCATGTTGCTAATTTGTTATCCTATGATCTTCTTTCTCATCTCTATTCCTTTGCTTGTACCTTGTCTATTTCTATTCCTTGATCCTATAAACAGGCCATGTCAATGTCTAGATGGAAACATGCTATGAATGAGGAAATGAGGGCTCTTCATTAGAATCAGACTTGGGATCTTACTTCTCTTCTCCTGGGGAAGCAAGTTGTGGGTTGTCGCTGCGTATACACCATGAAATATCTCCCTGATGGGTTTGTTGTGCGCGTTAAGGCTCGATTAGTTGCTAAGGGTTATGCTTAGACCTACGGTATTGATTACTAAGAAATTTTTTCCCATGTGGCTCGTCTTAACTCTGTTTGCACCCTTCTCTCTGTTACGGTTAGTCGTTCTTGGCCTTTATATCAACTTAACATTAAAAATACTTTTCTTCATGGTGACCTTCAAGAAGAGGTATACATGGACCAACCACCGAGCTACAGTGTTACTGGTAGTGCTCATCTTGTGTCGTTTATGTAAGGCACTTTATGCTTTTAAACAATCTCCCCTTGCCTAGTTTGATCGGTTCAGTTCCGTTGTGCTTACCTATAGCTTCTAACGTTCTATATTTAATCACTCTGTGTTTATTCGTCACTCTTCTAGAGGCACTATTGTGTTGATTGTATATGTTGATGATATTCTCTTTTCGGGTGATAATGTTATTATTATCATTCTTGACATGAAACACCACCTGGTCATACAATTTCATATTAAAGACTTGAGTGCTCTTCGCTATTTTCTTGGGATTGAGGTTACTGGTTCTTTTAAGGGCATTTCTCTTTCTCAACGAAGATATGTTCTTGACCTTCTTTCTGAAACAAGTCTTCTTGGTGCTTGGCCAGTTGATACTCTCATGAACTCTACTGTTAAGCTTGATGCTGAATAGGGCGATATTTTTTATGATACTGGTCGATACAGGCGCCATGTTGGCAAGTTAATCTATCTCACTGTTACTCACCTGGACATAACTTATGTTGTTGGTGTTGTGAGTCAGTTTATGCATGCTCCTCATCAGCTACATTTTGAAGTTGTCTATCGCATCTTATGCTATTTGAAGAGTACCCCAGGCAGTGACTTGCTTTATCAACCCTCTGATTCTTTGACTTTCACCGAGTTTAATGACGCTGATTGGACCGGTATTCGCTCTGATAGGCGCTCTACGTCTGACTATTGTACCCTAGTTGGTGGCAATTTGGTTACTTGGCGCAGTAAGAAACAAAGTGTGATGGCTCGTTCAAGAGTCGAGGCCGAATATCGGGCCATGGTTCACACCGCCTCTGAAATGTTGTGAGTTTGTTCTCTTCTTTGAGATTTTGGCGTTTCTCCTCCATTTTCTATGCAAATGTTTTGTGACAATCAAGCCGCTATTTTTATTGTTAATAATCCAATCCTCCATGAGCGCACTAAGCATATTGAAGTTGATTGTCATTTCATACGAAATTTGTTATTGCAGAAACATATCGCCACTCCTCATATCTGATCGGAAAAACAATTGAGTGATATTCTTACGAAACCACTACCGCGTTCTATCTTTCATCGCTTGCTTATCAAGCTAGACATGTCTGATATTTATACTCCAGCTTTAGGGGGATTGTTACGAGTGTTCTTTTCTATTTGTTTTATTTTCTTAAGGCCATTCTTGTACTTATTTTTAACCTAATAATATATACGTATGTGGTGGTGAAGGAAGTAAATTAACTCCTCTTGAAGTCTTTCTTTTCATCCCTTTTCTTTGTTCCTATCACTTCTTGTCCCTCCTTCAAACCGTAAATCCATATTCTACTATTCAATTCTTATTATATTGAGGGCATTTTTGTAATATTGTATCGCACTAATATAAATACATGCTGAGGTGGAGAGATTTAATAGTTAGCCTTTAGCCCTAAACCTATTTCGCTAATGTCCCTATGCCTAGTGTTTCTTCTTCAACTTCTTACGTAATCCTTTCACACTATACAATTGAATGCTACAAGAGCAATCTGATCCAACCCTAGAAGGCGTCAGAAGAATCTGGGTATTGCTGTGAGGTGGATCGTGACATTCTAACATCATCATCCGTGTGATAATAACAATATGATATTAACATTTATATAAATGTTGAGGTTTGGCAACTGCATGATTTGGTTTGTCTTGCTCTCCATATAATTGTGCTTATTTTTCTGGAATTTGTCGAAGCCATGAGTTCTCTATTTTTGCATTTTAGCATTTATGGTCACATTTTTCCAATCTGTGATCCGGGGCATTACATGTACTTTTTTATGGTTTAAACACACTCCAACAGGAACTACCATTTCCAAAAGTTATACTGCTCATTGTAAGTGATGGCAACACATGATACTAGACCATTATTAACCGCCCTACCTCCATTGATATTCGAGAAACCCTTTTCCTTGATTTTCTTGCTGTGGTGGCTGTCATTTCAGAATCTTTCAACAATTGGACTCCAATCATTGGAGGCGGCTTTGCAGCTTCAACTTCCTTGTCCTTTACCCTGTCACCTACTTGATTTTCAGTTTGCTCTGCATCCTCCTCCTCTTCGTCTGCCTCTTCATCGTCAACCTCTTTTGAAACATCTTCAATGTCAATGGCATCCTCCAAGGCATCGGTGTCATCCGAATTCTTTACATCAATGGGCTTTCCATGCTCATTGCTTAATCCTTCACCGAGAAAACGACATTTCCAAAACTCTGTGTTTCCTTCTTCCAGCTTGATGCGTGAAATTAATTCATCCAGCTCCTCATCAACCTGTTCAAAGAAAGACACGAGCATTCCATATCATTATAGTGAAGCTTTCCAGTCATAATGATGCCCATAAATCACCAGGATATACATATCAAGAGACCATAAATCCGAAACTCAAATAAGAACCATAGCTATTGTAATAACCTCTTCTTCTTCCTCTTCCACTGGAGGCACCCAAAGGGGCCGACCTCTTGAGCGATTAATTCTCCTTGCTTTCTGGACACGCTGGTAGAGCACATTCCTAGTTCCGTCAGTGGGCAAACCTTGCGCTTCTAGCTCTTCCTTCAGCTCGGATACAATCATCTTACTAGCAGCCTTGGGCTTTAAAGCATTTTGGTCAGGCCCCTTAACAATTTTCTTTAATCTCTCTTCAACTCGGATGTAATCAGATTCAGATACATCTCCTAATGCCAAAGGTCCTTCATTGCGCAAGGTTTTCAACAGCTTCCGATGATGAATCCTCCAATCCTCAAGACATCTTTGTTTGAAGGAGGTTTCAATTGGGTAGTTATAAACAAATCCAAGGACATCAGGATCTAAAGGAGTTTTTCCTCTCCGCGGTACCCATCTCTTGCGCTCACCTGTAAGCCCTCCTTCAGCAATGTACCTGGTTAATGAACACAATGTTAAGTCTATATCAAATATGAAACAGAGGTTCTCTATTTCGCCATTTCCCATCCGTGTATTTTATCACCACCTAAATGGATGCCTGTGAAAGCTTCCCTACTTTGAGGAGATCACTAAGTAGAAATTATGGAGAACAAACCCCGTGTAAGCAGCAACATGCAACAACCAGAACAAAGCAGTGCAAATTTACACCATGCCAATATCAGACGTACACTAAGAATCTGAATTAATCAACAAAAATACATTAAAATGATCAAGAAATCAACCCAAAAAAATAGGAAAAAAAAAAAAAAGATGTGAGCCTCAATTATTGCATACCAATCAAAGATGTCACAGGAAGATACATTGTTTTATTTAAGTTTTTAAAGGAAAACAGTTCAGATTTAAACCTATTTTGGCTTCAAATTATAATGTAGAGGTGGAGTGCATACCCCTCTCGACTTTAACTACTGTTGATCCAACAAATGGTTGTTTTTCAACAAAATTAAGCAAGAGATCCCATTACATTTTCTCAATTAAGTTGGCCAGCTTGACCAGTACATGAAAAAAAATGTTATAAGAAGAATGTCTGCAAATGTTATATACCAAAGCCAAGGCTATGTATAAAATAAAGGGGATTTTAGCCAAAGGTCCAAAAAAATAAATTTTAACGCGCAAGATCCATCAACAAAAATTTTAATGCGCAAGGTTCAATTGCGTAATTTCTCCCGAAAATACCCTACAAACAAATAAATTCATCTATTTTGCATAACAAACACATAAATTTATCTGTTTGACATTAATCTGTTTAATATGCAAACAGATAAATTTATCTGCGCTCTTTATATATGTTTTAAAAAGGCACAGATAAATTCATCTGTGTTTTTTATACATGCTTTCAATAAGACAGATAAATTTTTCTGTATTCTTTACACTAGTTTTCAATAAGACAGATAAATTTTTCTGTATTCTTTGCACTAATTTTCAATAAAAAACTGATAAATTTATTAGTGTTCTTTATACATATTTTTAAAAAGCACAGATAAATTTATTTGTTTTAGGGTATTTTCGTCTCAAAAGGACCTTGCACGTTAAAACTTTTATGAGAATGGAACTTGCTCGTTAAAAAATCTTATGCTGAATGAAAAACAGTAAACTGCCTATAAATTGGACTGTTCACTAATTTTTCGTAAAATAAATGTACTTAAGTTTTTACACTTAGTGAGATATTTGCTAGCAACAAAGGTTTTCATGAAAGCTAATTTAGGCCTACCATGCAGGTAAGCAAAATATGCTTAAACAAAGTAGTGTAGGATCAACAAATGTTGCTAATGTTTTCATTTTGAGGCATTTCTCTCCAACAATAAAATGCTTTCACGCCAGCAAACAAGAAGATAATATCTTCCATCTTTTCCCCAATAAAATGCCAAGGCAGGGATTTCCCTTCCTTATTTTTTTTTTTTTTTTGGGGGGGGGGGGGCGAGAAAAAGAAGAAGTGTTGAAATTAAGAACAGCTAACTCTCCTCAATGCACCTAAAATGCCTCCACAACGTCATCAAATTCTTAATTTCAGCCTTATAGGGAATCTGATAAAATCATTAGCTCCTAAAATTGATAAAGCATTGAGCAGCACCACTCAGATTTGGATGCAAAAATTCCTTTTGCTTTTCCCATCATAACTAATACTCTGTTTAGCCTTTCTATACATCTAGATCTGTCAACGTGTATCAAATATTCCTCATTGCTGCATTCATTTAACTTCTTCAAGAATGATGAAACCTAAGAAGCACGGGCATTTCTACGAAAGAGGTGTGTTGTGTCAGGCACGACACTCCTCTACCACTCCTAAATTCATGTCCGACTCTGTTTAAACAAGCCTTAATTAAAAAATTAAATATATAATGTCATACACTTTTTCGACATTTGACGACGGTTCATGAACTTTTCAAATGCGTCATATGTGATCAATTTCTACATAGGAACAATATTTTGCATTCTTTGAAATGCAAACTATGCACACTAAATATGTTTGGGAAGATTTATATGATGAAAGATAGGGTTTTTAAATTTTAGGGTAAATTACACTGACCCCCCCTGAGATTTCTGACAAAAACAGAAACCCCCCTGTGGTTTCAAAAATTACAGTAACACCCTCCCAGGTTTGATTTTAATATCAAAGAGACCCCAACCGTTAAAATTTTCGTTCAATTTAACAAAAACTACCGTTTTACCCCAAAACCGCCCTCAAAACCACCGTCTCCCCCAAAACAACCACCCCACCCCCACCCCCACCCCCACCGTCCCCGTCCCTCCCCACAGCCCCCACCACCCAAACCCCCACCCCCGCACCTAAACCC